>VBVQ01000074.1:0-101332 GCA_011636635.1 Tetramorium simillimum | reverse complement strand
CTCTCTCTCTCTCTCTCTCTCTCTCTCTCTCTCTCTCTCTCCTTCTCTTTGTTGCCACGATAACGGCGATGAAGTAAAAATAGATAAAGATTAGGAAGGGAATCGTCGCCCGCGCCGAGCGCGACGGAAATGAATCATTTGAGATTGTCAACTTTCGACTCCGTGCGTGCAACTCCGTGAGATCGCGGCGAAATACCGTCGAGGAAGCTGTCCGTCGCGTCGCATTCTGAAAGTACACCGCTCTTCTTTGATTTCGGAGACGGATTATGTAACGCTATTTCTCTTGTTCAGTGCGTGTAATTTTGGGAGTGTAAAGTTAAACGACTACAGGCATGAAAAGGATATGGACTTCCGCGCAATTACATTAATAATCAAGAAATGATGAAAGTAAATTGAATGAGAAATAACTTTCCAAGTTTTTTTTTCCCACTACGAGCCCGTTTTTCTTTTTCAAAGGGATCCGTTTTTTGTAATAATCATGAACCGATCCCAATTTCGGAGTTTGGCAAGCATATGACTGAATACGAACGGATATATGGGACAGTAGTGTATAATTTACGAAACAGGAAGTGCGAGACAGACCAGTAGTAGATAATGAGTATCGATGGAAGAGAGAGAAAGAAAAAGAAAAGAGGAAACATTGGAACAACACGTATATTATATATCTCTCGCAAATTTAATACCGTTTGTTTCTTAATTTTAATTAGTTAAAGAAAAATTAATTGTCTATTACGTCTATCACAATTTCATTAATTCTGCAACAAGTATATCATGGATTAAATCGCAAATGAAATTGGTATCATGATAAAACCGATTTATAATAAATTGAAAAACAAGATTATGTTTGAATTTCCGATACTCTATAGTTTTCAATGTTTTTGTTGTTGTATGGTTTTGGAGAATAGAATTGAAATAAGTACCTGTTTTGTTTTCAAGAAATAATTTTTATAAATTTAAGTGTGGAAGATTAATAAAAAGTTGAACACAGAATAGACATTTGGATAAATCGTGGATAAAATCTAAAACAAAAAATCATGAAATATTATAAAGAGATATCGTAAGATAGTTATAAAGAATCAAGGAGTATTATCGTCATTTTGTTATTATCCATTTATTATCCATGTATTATCTGTGTTTGACTATAGATAAGTGAAACATGCGAAAAAAGAGATGCTTCAATCATTCTGAAGTTGACTGTACACGAACGAAAATGAACGAGCAGATAGGAAGAAACCTACGCACACTCTCTTCCTCTTTCCACGATCTTCCTATCCTCATATTGAACGAGCAGAAAATGTACATCTTAGCGGAAAGGGGGAGACCTTTAACTCTGACGAACGGGAGCGAGTTGAAGCGATGAAGAATTTCCGCGGGCGTGCGAGCAAAATGCTGCACCGAGAAGATAAAAATTATTTCTTTTTTTTTTTAATTTTTTTCTTGCATTCAAAATTTATAATCCATGTTTTTCGAACATGTACAAATTACAAATACATCATACTGTCTATAATTTTATGATGTTCATTTTCTGAAGACATAGATTTTGAGATTATGAAAAATAGAAAAATGGTAATCGCTACAATGGTAATTAACAAGTAAAGCAAGGAATGAGATTTTAGCTGGACCACGAGAGAGTGAGAGAGAGAGAAATGGAAGGATAGGAGAGGAAGTCGGAGATAATTGGGAGTCGCAGGCTATATATCTAGTAGTGTCCTCCACACAAAGACGAGGAGGCACAAGAGAAGAGTTAGGCTTTCGTCATAAACGGAGCGGAACGAAGGGCACAACGGCAGACAGACGGACGGACGGATGGACGCACTTTATCGAGCACGAACGAGAGAGGGAGAGAGGTGCGAGATAGATGAGGAAAGACAGAAAGGATGGGTCTAGGGCAAATGAAGGATAAAGAGCGAGGAAAATCCGCGTGCGAGGCGCACGCGATATACGAGCGAAGCAAGGAAACGAAAGGAGAGGGAGAGAGAGAGAGAGAGAGAGAGAAACAGGGAGGGAAGACAAAGCGCGCGAGCGAGAGTGGAAGCTCGAGGAAGACACGGTTACGTCCTTTTCGACGAGTGCAACGAGAACGGCAAACGTCGGACGTGTCCGTTCACGCGCGTTCAGAGGCAAGGGGGGGTCAGGAGGGTGTCGGTAGTTGTTGGGCAGGGTGTAGGGAACGATCACACCACCCGGAGGAGCCGGACGGCGGAAGAGCGGAGAAGGGAAGGACACGACGATGCGCGACGTCGGAAGGCGGCGGGGTGGAGCGGGACCGGCGAAGAGGCGAACGAAGAAGAGGGCGAGGAGAAGGAGAAAAAGGAGGAAGAAAGGGTACCGCGCCGCCGGGATGGGAGGGGAGGAGAAAGAGAGGGGGGTCAGACGGGGTGAATTGCCGGCGACAAGGTCACCGTCTATACCTCGCTGGAACCGCCGATACGTGCCTTCGGCGTTATATCCGCACGGTACTCTAGCTGTGCGCCGTTTCTCTCTCTCTCTCTTTCTTTCTTTCTTCCTTTCTCGCTCTCTCCCCTCCGACTGTCCTCCCCCTTCCGCGCCCCCTTCTCCGTGCAGCGAGTTACGTATATGCACGTGCATACAGCCACGATGCGCGCGTGCACACACGCGCACACACGAGGTCCATGCGTGAGCTAGCATAATAGGAATAAAGAAAGTGACGCTCATCACGTAGGCGAGTCGGGCACGTCGGTCAGAATTTCGAGCCTGAAGAATGCGATCGAATGCGAATACGATCGAAAGAGGAAGACCGTCCGAGTATACCGACGATTTAATTATTTTGACTCGTCACGTTCGAGCTAGGATGTCATCTCGTTTCACTTTGTTGTTCCTCTGTCAGTGTATGTGAAAAATATTAAATTTGATCGAGAAGTTTATTATAATTATCAGTACCGTAGAATTTAAAAATGATTGGAGAACATCTGAGTGCATTTGAAAAAATTAATAGGCTGTCATTTTATATTTAGATGCAGTTATCTGTCTCTCAGCCCTTAACGCTAACTGTTTCTATCTACAAAACACCGGGTGCAACGCTATGTTCGCCTTCGTCGACGCTGTCTAGAATTTAGTATTTGACGTTTAAATTCTGTTTACTTAGCGTCAGTTTCGGAGAACGTTGTCGGTGCGCCGCGTAGAGAAACCGCCGGTCGAAATTGAAAGTCGAAAGCGCGAGGAAAATTTATTTTGGGCTCGCGCGCTTCCTCCTCCGCCACCGAAAGCCGCGTTTAAATGTCCGAAGGATTCTATTTTCAGCGGCAGGAAACACATGCGAGATATGGACGCGGTGTGTCAACGTGCGTATCAAAACGCGGTAATCATTCGTCTAAATTTTCTTATCGGCCTCGGCGATAAAAAGAAACGGGAAAGAATCTCGACAGCATAACGAGGCGAATTGAACAAACTGAAAATTCCGTTGAAAGAATTGTGTTACGCGAATACATCGTTTACGTCGAAATTAATTTTCCTCGGTAATTTGTTTATTTTTAATAGTCGCAGAATGTGTGATGGTCAATAAATCGATGCAACAAACAAGCAACGTTTACATAAATGTATGTATTTACGTAATCAACGAAATGATTACAGCAGTGCGGTAAACTCGATGTGGCCGTAGCTCTCAACACGATAATGTTAACAGTTATTATTAAAATAAACACAAATCTCTTTAATTCTTTTATCGTCTCTAACCACATTAGATATCGCGATGTCATTTATTTTGCGTAATTATTTTCAATCGATTTTACACTGAGGTAGAGCGAAGAATTTCTTTTTGCAGATTCTCAGAACCGAACAAATTCGGAATGTATAGCTCTCGTCTAAAAAAAATATTTAAATGTTACAGGAACCGCATTGATTTGATTATTAGCCTGACAATAAAATAAAGCGATAAAATTTCGATATGCGATAAAATAAAATAAAGAAGTCTTGTTTTTCGGGAATTCCTGAGACATTTGGAATAACGTGGCCTCGTCTGGTCCTTGCACCCAGATCTTCGATTATCGTCATCGTTCACGATGACGTCGATAAATTTCGAAAATATCCGCGGCATCGCGAGCCAAGTCGCAGCACGCGATCCGACGTGCTCCAATAGCTGTCGACAAATGGAGGGAAACCTTGAAGGAGGCATTTACTCGGCTTACGAACGCGCTCTCTCCCACTTCCTCTCTCGACACTATCCTTCAGTCGTCGATTATCTCTATCGCCGTTGAACTGAATCTATCGAACGTCGCCGCGTATCTGCCCCAAGAATAATTCCGCGCTAAAACGCTAAAACGAGGCTCTTCTCATTTATGCAACAATAACGGAAAACATGATTTTTGCATTCTATATTCTATAAACTATTCTATAATCGCCAGTATCTTTGTCGAATGTAACGTAACTTTTAAACAATCGAACGACATCTCGTTAAATATATCCGAGGTGTTATTGTAAATTCGACGTCGTTCAGTGTTTAAGTCGTATGTGGCGCATCGATTTTACGGACATGCATCGTCTCCTTGTGCTCAAACGGGCGAACGCGACGGACGAGCGTCGCGGATAGATTCGACGGCAGCGGTCTCTCCGGCGCTTCTTCTCTCTTTTCGGAAAGAAGGAAATAAGCGCGCCTCGTTACGCGGCGGATCGGTCGTAAACAAAAGCTGCGAACGGAGGGCCTTGCTAAATGCGTCGCGTGAGCGGTTGAGAACCGTCTGGTGCAACAGCGCTATGCATTTTTGCCGGCGGCAGCGACGACGACGGCGGCAGCGGCAGCGGCGGCGGCGGCAGCGGCGGCGGTGACGGCAGCGGCACCGCGTGTGCATATGTACGCGCGCACACGCGCGCACGGCCACGCATACACGCGCGCGCGCGGACGCGGACGCGGCGGGCACGGCAAGTGCGCACACACAGAGGAGCACGCTCCGATAATATGTACACTGCAAATATACAATACTACAATACACACGTCGGTGCAGGGGCAGAGACCCAGGAAGGACGCGCTTCTCTGTCAGCCAGAGCCTGCCAGAGCCTATGCGCGCCTATCTGTAAAGCCGAGCGCGTTCCCGTCCTTCTTTCCTCCTCCCGTCTATAGGGTGATCCGAAAGACAGCGCGCGCGCGCGCGCGCGTGGAACACGCCACGCACGCGAATTTTATCCTTTACGGTTCTTTGCACGTGCGAATCAACGGATTCCTTTTCTTTTCCTTTCTCTGTCATGATTTTCGCGCAAATTCGACGTTCCGCAGTTTCGACGTTCCAATTAGGCGCCTCTCTCTCTCTTCTCTTTTTCTCCCGCTCCCGCGATCCGGAAGACGTCGAGTATAAAAGAGATTTTACTTTACATCTTTCGTGCATATTAATGGTTTCTTAGTAATTGTTCAACAGATAAACATGGTGTTCTAATTAAAATTTCTGCTTCGTGTACTGGATGATCCTAAGAACGATGCGCGAATGATGCAGCCTTGAATTAAGTCTCTTAATGGGGTTTTTGTAAATAATAGACTCCTGGGTAAACGCAACGTTCTAATTAAAATTTTCCTCCTACAAGGTTATCTTTCACATATTTTGCTCGCTTATATTAATACATTCTTTTCTACTAGATAAGATATTTTCCAAGTAAATGCAATGTCCTAATTAAAATTTTTTTTCTTCATCTACGAGGCTCGATACCTTTCGAGCGAAAAAAATGCAATCTAAAATTACTTAGTAAAGTCAGTGTGTAATAATTCATTTTTTCACTGATTGCTTGTATGATAAAAAGTATTACTTTTTTTAAATTTGCATAGCGAAATTTATTATATACGTGTCAACGCAATATTAATCGATATAATATATAAATGTAACAAATATCTACATAAATTTCACTTCGCGCGGTACAGGGATAATTTTTGCAAATGGCAGTCGGTTCGCAATTTACACGAGGAGGCACAAATGCAAAGCGAATTCACGTCGAACTATTTAATTCCGTAACCTTCCTCGCGCGGTATCGTAACGAATTCCACACGGAGGTTTAACTTTCTCATGAATATTCAACGGACGCTAGCGGCGCTATTTAAAGGAACTTGCACTTATTATTGGATCGCGCGATATTAGCGCGGAAACGGTTGTAGCGTCGCGCAAAATTTCACCAAAGAGAATCCGGGAGGAGATTCGGTGAGTCGTAAACTCGAAACTTTGGCGAAATTAAGAAACTCTCAAACGAAAACTGCAAATATAAAGAGACAACGATGAGCCAGCGAGTCCAATGAGAAAAACAAAAGTTCTTTATATCTCCGAACGTTTATATTTACAATTGCTGCTTACAGTAATTGTGATAATAAATCAGAGAAATATTAAAAATGTAAAAAAATTCAACAATAAACAAAAGATTATAAATGTAATTAATAAGGAATCTGTCTTGCAAGATGGATTATCGCATTCAGGCTTAAGTGTAACGCGGAAGGTCGGTCAGGAAGAAAAGGAAAGAAAACACGAGAACTCATATGCGCAAATCGAAGCTTACTCGCCACACGAAATCGACGTTGCGTTTATGGCGACCCGTTATTTTCTGCCTCGCGTGCAATTTGCGAAACGTGCCGTGGCCTACAATAAAAAATCCGATACCGCTCGTACTTCCGGAGTCCGCGGACGCCATTAATCAGCAAGTCACGAGAATGTCACGTGTTGACGGTGTGAATGCACCGGCCAACTTTCGATTTTCATGCTAAAATGACTGGCCTGCTGGACTCGGCGATTCCTACGTGAATTCGAACCTACTCACTTTTTTCGATGTTACAGAAAAAAAGGGGAAGATTATACCGCGGAGTTAATTTTATTATCACAGTCAAACTGTACAACAAAGCCTAAAAACTACTGAAATATTGAAACCCGATTGTGGATCGTAAAGCGCTACCGTTTATCCCGGATGATTCCCGTTCAAACGCATCATTCGCGAGAAATTTCTCGCGGCGCGCTTTTCCTTCGAATTAAATGAATAATCGCGGAAATCGCGGCATACCGACACGGTTCTATTGTTTCACGGCGCGCGCGCACGCGTTTCGCCTGAGCAATCGGCGTCATTTCGCGCGAGCATTTCCGAGAGGAAAGCTGGATTGTCGTCCTCGGGTAGGAAGTAGACCGCCGCGCCCCTTCCTAGTCGACCTAGACCTACACCTAGACCTAGACTCGGCCGCGGCACGTCTCGTTTCTCGCTCGCGCTTTTCCTCTCCTCGCGCGGTGAAACCACACACACCTGTTTCGGGAAACGAATTCGCCACTTTCACGAGCGAGCAGATGCACTACACCGTCGTGCATTTGATTCGAAAAAGAAATTGCGAGCAAATAATTTGCAAAATAGAAGCATTTTATTGTCAAAATTGTCAAAAAACATATCAAAATTTTCGAAAGTTCAAGAAAAACGATTAAATATTAAAAGACGGTTAGAATGATAATATAGAATGATAAATGAACGTAGATTCTCTTGCGCTCTTGTTGTGCTCGAGTTGCATACGAATTGCTTAAAAATCAAGCGAATTTTAGAACTGTTGCGTGTTGTGCATTGATAGTGGCGCTTTCGACGAAAGAAGTTTGTTATCTTCGATGTGTCAGGAGGAAGCGGACTCTATCGTGTGAAGCGCAATACGTATACCAAGGCAGGCCGCGCCTAGTCGACCTAGACCTAGACCCGCTCTAGCCTTAGAATCCACTCTGCATCACCCGTTTCGTTCCTTTATTTTTATTCGCCGCGGCCTCGCGAGCATGTATTACGTAAGGCTGCGGCGCTCGACCCTTCCACCGGCGCCATTAACGCGTTCTCGCACAGCTTCATGAAATTCTTCCCTCTTCGTTCGTTCCGGCTAACAATTTCCCTTAACTTTGAAAAAAATGTTCTCGCGCATTTACTCTCCCGGGGATAAAAAGGGTTGAGTCACGAACGTTGCGAACTCGGACCGAGATGTCCTGGAATCATTATCGTCGATTCTGCGTAAAGAACGTAAAGAAGTAAAATATATAATTTGCAACTACTCCTTACGCCTTATTTCGCGTTTATTTTTTTGCCGCGAGATACGAAGCATTATCTTTAAAATAAAAAGAAGAAACAGGAAACAGAAAAAAAGGGGGAAACAGAAAAATTACACGATGTAAAACGGTGGCGATTCCGATAGGAATCTCTTCTTGAGAAAATTTGACGCGTCAGGAGAAGTGCTGAAGTACGAAAACGCTAAAGATAGAATGAAAAACGCTCTCGTTAATAACAGAGCACATACATCGGTATTGACCAAGAGCACTTTGAACTTGGCGTCGCGTCTCCGATTCACTTCTGTCGCTTAAAGACACTTGTTCCGATATCGAAATCGCAAAAGTAATCGGTCTCCAGTGTGGTAGCGGCGATGTACTTTTCCTGGTGTTATCTTATTATCGGCCATCGATCGCTTCTACCAAACAAGATTTCAATCGCGAAAGTAAACCGCGGCAGAAAAATACTTCGGTGTAAGCTAAATGCATCTTACAATGACTGATAACCGACAGCTGTACAAATGACTCTCTCTTTGTGAGTCTTCTCTCTCTTTTCATTTACATTGAGCAATTGAAAAGAATGAAAAGATTATTTCCGCCCGATAATTTACGACAATGAGTATAATGTGCGTCTAAGACAAATTCAATATTTCCTTAATACTTAATTACTTCCTTTAGAAATGTTAGCGGAGATAAACTTAATCCTATTACATGATTGCATATCAAACATGCTAAACGCGTCACGTGACACTCCATGTGATATTAATACCTATCTGATATAATACATTTTTCTAAACGTAAACATCGCAATACGGAAGATAATTTCGAGGAGATTACGTAAATCATGTTGTTAAAAATCAGCGCGTTTGATAAGCATACGCGTAAATAGGAAGATAGATTTGTATTTAGTGTATCAATATTATCGCAAATTCTCGATAACTTTTTAGATATTAATATATATGGTTAGCAAATATTGAAAAGTATTAGTGTGATAAATTATGCGTATTTTAGGTAAATAAACGATCAAACATTGAAATCATATTATTTATGTCAAAACAAGTATTAACAAAATAAACGTTTTTCTTTCTTCGAATAAATATTTTAACATTTCAACAATATGTGTTTCGGGAGGGTGAAAAAAGAGAGAAAAAAAGATATTATAGACTTGGTATTTTGATTGCTGCCACATTATTTAAATGCAAGATATTGATATATCTGTATAATTTAGCTATTCAATGGTGTTTTTTTACTTCGCGATTTCTTGTGTGCCGGCCAAGAGCTGCACGCGGAAACTTTTTTACGATCTCTTTGCCCGACTCTCCCGGGCTCTTTCGTAAGCGGCTGTTATTCGTCGGTGAATTTGCGCCGTTCTATTTTTTCCGCCGATTTCCCGTGGCAAAAAGCCGCTTCCCCCTTTTTTTTCCCACCCCCTCCCAAACTGTCTCCCACCTCCGCATTTCGCGCGTTCGAAATTACGTCGGTGCGTCTGGCGATCTTTTAAAAATATCTCAGGAGTACTTGATCTAGGGCAACCAGGACATTCCTGATCCCCCTGATGGCGCGGTTCCCAAATACGCTCATTTTCGTGCACTTTCTCGCACGGATCCGATCACAAAAAGTCACGTTCACAGTCGGGTCGAATCTCTCTCTCTTCAGAATTTTTAATATTAATTTTTAACATTCGCATGGACTGCTTTATGCGACAATGTATTCAATACGAATATACTGTAGTCTGCAGTTACAAAGTTGCAGAATGTATAACGGTTTCTTCGGAATAATAATCTCATATATCTGGATTATTTGTCATTATTTTTGAAAAAAAGCTAAAATGTTTTGAAAATTTTGCATCTGCTTCGCGGTAATCGAGATGATAATGTATTCACAAGATACTTTGACGTCAAACGTTAAGTTCCAGAAAGTAATTGATATTCACATGAAAATCAGATTTACCCTTGACACAATACACGTATGAGAGAATGATACGAATCAAAAGAAACAAAAGGGGAACATTATAAACCTAGTAATAGCATTTAGTCACAATACATTTTTCCATTAACTAGTGGTGGTAAGACGCGCGCTTCGCATGCGATATTTTTCTTTATTATCACAATTTAAGATTTAAGATTTAAAAAATTTGTAATTAAAAATTTTTTTTCGATAACCTGAACCTGTCAAAACTGTCACAATACATATATCTCTAGACTTTAAATTTTTCTATTTAAACCGAATTATAATTGTAATTTTACGTTTTAAACCAAAATTTTTATCTGACAAAAATGTATTAACCTAGTTAAAAGCTTTCCACTATTTCTATTCCAATTTTAATCAGTCGTCCTCTATCGAATCTCTCGTAACTTTAAAAATTAAACCAAAATCCTAATTAATTTTAAAAACGAAAAGTAACAAAAAATTAGCAAATAATTTTCATGTTTTACTGGTTCACATTCTGATAATTTGACTCAGATAGCTTAATATATAGGTAAGTATATAAAGCTATGTGCGCTAAATTATCAGAACGTAACCAGTAAAACATGAAACTTATTTGCTAATTTTTTGCTATTAAAAATAATTTTTTTGTTTTAATTTTTAAAAAGTTACGAGAGGCTCGATAGCCCAATGTTAAGTAATTTTTTAAAAAGTGAAACAAAAAATAATTTTTAAAAGCAAAAATAATAGAAATTATGTGTGTTAGCTACGTATATAATTTATTTATTAAGAACTTAAAGATACACAAATATCGCACAGGAAACTTTAGCGAATTTGAAATTTATCCATATTTTTCGTAATGAGCGCAATGAGCTCGGAAGGAAGCCAGGCAAATTGGCGCGGGAAATAAAATCGTCTTTGAATTGAACGTTCTATCGCTATTCGGAACCTTGTAACACTTTCGCCTTGACGTGCCGTCAGCGTCAAAATTTGTGCCACGCCGGTTTGCCAACGCACCTCGCGCGCATCACTTTCGTTCCTGGCGTGCCTAAAGGGTCTTTCACACGTTTCCGAGGCGCTAATGGACGACGAATCGTGGCTCGATGATGATCCGGCCGAAAATAGCGCCGCGCTATTCTATTCTTTCCCCGAGTCGCTATTCCGGTAGCGTACACGGCGCCCGTCGTAAGAGGTCTATAACGCGGTCGACCGCGGATAGGCAAACAGTTAACTCGATAAACACAACCCTGATCAGTTTCTACTTCGCGAACGGCGCGTATCCCGTCTGCTTCCTCGTGCCTATCGATCAGCCAGCCGAATAATTTTGACTTTAACAAGCGCGCCATCGATTTAACGGATCAATACCTGCAAAACGCGCGATTAACTGTAAGAAAGTGTTTCTTCTCGTTCCTTGACAAACGCAAGGACATCCTAAACTGGTCGGCAAAAAGAAAGTCTGAAAACAGAAAGTGGCTTCGTACGCGACACCCTGTAGACGAAGTTATGTATGTGCGGTCACTCTTACCGCGGGTTGCGCAATGTTTGCGCGGTAGTGATCTAGATAAAAGGGGCCGATGGCCAATTGGCTCCGGCGAAATCGCGGAAAATCGCTCGGCGCAGTTTTGGCGACGTGCAAATTTTCGCGGATGCACTCGCGGTGCAGTGGCCGATATGCCAAAGAGATCTATTCGACATGCAACAAAGTTGCATAAAGCGAGGGCGATCCATCAATCTAAATAAAATTTCATTAAACTACAGTTTATTGAACCATAATTCTATAAGTTATACTTGTAGATATGTTACTCCTCGAAAATAAATCGTGTAAAGTTTTAAATGCATTTCTGCACAGATGCAATTCGGTAACGATCATAATAGTTAATTAAATACATCAATTCACTTCATCAGAAATTAAAAGATGAATGTACGGTACTCCCTGAATTTTATTACAGCTTCTTTTAAAACTTTCATTATCAAATATCTAGGCATCAAACTTAAAACTGGCAATTTCTTCTTAATAAAAATTTGAAAAATTTACAAGCAATTGAGCATATCCGAATAAAAAAACTTTACTAATAAAAAACTTTACTAACGCATAGATTGTGAAATTAACAGGCGAACGAAATTTTGTTCATTCTATCGGAAATTTAATTTCTCCAATTGTAAACAATTCCTCATTTTCAGCTTAGAAAGAAAGACAAATGCCGAAATTCTTTAGAGAATATGGCTTTATTGTTGTATCCGGATGCAATTCTATACACATCCGGCATCGAAACGTACGACCCTTAACAGGTTGAATTTTCTCCCGCCCGCGCGGACCGTTGTTCCTACCGCAATGGGAACACGGTCGTGCCTTTCGGACAGGGTAAGAGGAAGGGGGGCCCGACGACGTTACCAAATCGCTATGGCGTAACATTTTGCTTATTCACGTTCGATTATACAATCTGGCACACTTTTACTCGGAG
The DNA here is from genome assembly GCA_011636635.1 of Tetramorium simillimum. NCBI lineage: Eukaryota > Metazoa > Arthropoda > Insecta > Hymenoptera > Formicidae > Tetramorium > Tetramorium simillimum. Next base: position 88,968 of record VBVQ01000074.1, on the reverse strand, counting down.
CGCGGCGCGGCGGCCTGTCGAGCGCGCCTTGGTATAGCGTACTGTCGTTACAGCATTTTTATCCCTTACTTTCCAAATTCTGCACGGGCAGTAGTGTCCTCTTTTCTTAAAAAGAGAAGAACAGAGAAAGAAGAAAAGAGGAAAACCAAATTTTCATGTACACACATATTTATTCTTTTAAATAAATATTTAGTATCTTATCTAACGCGCTGTTGAAGTTTTTGGAACCTCGTGATTTCCATCTCAATTTATATAATTTAATCGAGAAAGTAGAGTAAGACGCTCAATTTCACGCGTGTTAGAATAAAATGACAAGAAGCTGCTGCTTCGCCCGCGTTTTCGCGGGTGTTCCTTGTGCAATTTTACGGACTAAGCGTGAAATCATTATCGACAGCGTACGCGAAGAGCAAGTTTGTTCCGAGTCGACGCAAATTTTCATTAATGTGCTGTCTTATTAGCATATTTCGAGCGGCCGCAATTTACGGTCCGGTAAACGTCGATCATTCATATTTTCGTGCAGATACGAATGGCACTTTAACGCTCTAGAGCCACACACGTAGCCATTTTTTCCTCCGACCAAAACGATCGGGCGCGTCGTAAAAAGGAGGTTAAAGATAATCTCGCTCGCGGGATATTTTCAATTAGGGAAAGTTCGATCTCATTGTCGGCAGTGTCGCGGCGGGAATTGTGGCCTGCGATCATAATAAAACGCAACGAATATAGCTGCTTCCGTTGGAGTGGCGCGCCGCTGCCTACCCGCGCCAGTCTTTCTTCTATTTTCTTTTCGCCGCGATAATTGATACTCCGCGCTCGCACGCGGAGAATTTCACCGCGATTGTACGCCGGAGCGCTTTCCACCTCGCTTACCGCGTACTCAGTCAAGAAATCAACCTTGGCGCTGATCCGAGAGCGCGGCTGTCTCCGCAGCGCCAGGTGCATTCGTCGACAGTAATCAGCTGCCGATCAGCTCCCGCGATCGAACCCGCTTAATGGCGAAAAAAAAAAGGAGACCCTGCGCTGCGAAATCGCGTGAAATCTCCTGGCTCGTCGATCGCGTCCCGATTAATTATATTTCGCGCGCGCACCGGTCCGAACCAGCGCAACTGACCCACATCGTCTCCGCCTAATTAATTTCCGCGACGCCTCGACGCGGGCGAGTTGGCCGAGTCGCGCGAACATACCGAGGCCTGACGTCGGCGAATCGGTAAAACCCTAACGCCACGCGTGTCCGCAATCCGCAAAATGTTATTCCGCGGCGTCCCCAATTTTAGGATCGCTGACTTGCTTAATCTTAGAACGCAACTTCCTTCAATACTTCATTGCTGTGGGCTAATTTTTTATGCTTAGAATTTGACTTTTGAGAATTACGCTTACTTTTAACGTCGAAAAATTTGCTTTACGAAAGTATGAAAGAGTAATTATACATACACATTTAATTATCAGACGACATTTTTGTACTTTGTCACAGATTAGTAAAAAATTCAGACTTCGTTAGACTGAATTCAAGAAATATAAATAAATGAAAATCACGTTGCCCGGCTCAACTTCGAGCTTTGCCTTAATTTAGAATCTCAATTTGGAAAGTTCAAAAATAGTTGGCAAGTACCAGGAGAATTTTTACATCATTTGGATGAATGTAGAAGTTCGTGAAGAAAATGTCTGTAATTTCTCAACAGAGATTGTAAGTATCGAAGGAGAAAACTGCGTCTGTCAAGATGCGAGAGCGTAGACGGAAATGCTTCGGCGGCAGGAAGCGAATCTGGGCCGTCGAATCGGAGAACGGCAAGTGGGTCACGAGAACGAGACGAGTCGAGCTCCGAAGGTGTCGACGTCGCCGTCGTCGACAGCGACAGCGACAGCGACAGCGACGACGACGACGACGACGACGACGACGACGGCGCTTGTGCGATCGCTCTCTTCCACGTTCTCCGTGACGACAAGGCGAAATCCTTTCACTTGGCATCTTGGCTGCGGAGGAAGTCCTTCTCTAGTCTTAGACGGACTAGACGCTTCCTGCCTTCGCACGCTCAACGAGAAACTCGGCGCAACTTCTTCTGCCCCGTGACAGCATCGTCTTTGAAATCGCGGATTTACGTTCTAATTCCTTTATCACTTTCTCGTGTCTACTAGATTAAAACTGTAGACTATTTGTGCTAGTCACATTAATTGTATTTAAGCAACCAGTATAACGTATATGTAGCGTTTACTGATATCATTTGGTATATATTGTACATTTATTACACTGTACAATGTGAGAAAGCTATATAAAGATTCGTTTATTATTCTATTATAGAGGAAAGTGAAGTAAGAATATCAGCGATTTAGTTTTCTCAATAGCACTTAGTATGTACGATAATGAAATTTTTCGTCCGCTTGTTTTAAAAATAAAAAGTAAAAATATTCAGAGAATTTTTAATAAAATAAGCAACGTCAATATTCATCCGTATCTTGCTCGCGATAATTTTATTTCGATTTGCAGCATTCTATGAAATCACAGATGTAACAATAAAAATGTCGTTAATACATTTTCATCTTCCACATTTTTAGATTTCACAATGCATGTCATTTTGTCATGTTTGATAAAGATATAAATATATAAATATTCTCTAATCATCATTTAAATATTTTTTAAAAATAAATTTAATGTGTGACCATTCATAAATAATAGAACAACGCGATACAGAATCACTGAATCGTATAATCATGAAGGACATTTTACGATTGCGTGTAAGGTAACTCATCAAAAGCAAAAATATTTCACGTTTGGTTGAACGACGGCGATCGAATCGATATCTACAAAGTCGAAATAAACTCTACCGGCTACCGTTATTACGTCACAACGATCTAGTCTTCAGATACCACCACGAGATACCGAAATCACTGTTTCATCGAGTATTCATCCCCCCCCATTCCCCGCACTTTCCCGTTTCTTCCTCTTTCCAACCGCCGATCGATCGCGATGAGAACGGAGATACATCTACTATCGTCGAAATTGCCGATAAGTAAACGAGGTCAAAGAAAAGGCCCGCCTCATTGCAAGTCTAGCATGAAACCAAGTCGCCAGATTGCTATCCGTTTCCTCTATGTGAAGGGTGAAATTTCGAAATCGCAATCCGCTCGCAAACTCTCGGTCGATTTTTCTGTCCAATTTTCACAACGGCGGAATTTTTATCGGTTAGCGGCTGACACATCGGCCGGACATTATCTGTTATTACCTGTTATTGCCTATTGTTCAAAATCATCGAGGATTCTTGGGGAGAGTTTCCCAGCGGAGCTCGCTAATTTCGCCAATTATGTTGTTGTAATAAATTAGAGTTTGAGAACTTACATGAGGATGCCTGACGGTAATGCAAGTGATGCTGGAGACCCTGCGCTTGATGATGATGGTGGTGGTGAGGTGGACCCATCGCCGGACCCATGGTGTGATTGCTGTGCTGATGGTGTGGCGAGCTCCCCCGATGTGGGTGATACTGGGAGGGATGATGCTGATGAGAATGATAGGTGGGCGACAGGAAGCTTGCTGCCGACCCCGGGTACACGCTGGGGCTGTGGCAGGCCGATCTGCCGAGTGCTGCTGTCAAGCAATCGATAGAAGTGCTCAATAAGAAAGTTCATTTTTAACTTCCAAGCTCCATTTTTCGGAACTTTCAACTTAGCTTTAAATTCGATTAGATCCTAATCCATCAGGCTTACTTCTAGAACGAAAGTTTTCCATCATGCGAAATTATTTTGATGGTAAATAATCTTTTTTTAAATTATTCAGCAAACTAAGTCATCTAATTCGCATTTCCATTTAATGTTTCCTGTATATTGCTAAAAAATATTTTTGTGTAAGTATGTGAATTTTTTAAATATAAAAACAAATTTTAAATTCTTTATATTTACGAACTTTGTAATAGATTGTTAGTCTTCGAGAATAATTACGTTATATGACATTAGAAGGATTTAAAATACTATAAATATTATATAAATTTAACATCGTTTATTACGGTCTCAATTTTCTCGAAAGATAATTAGTCAACAAAATTGATTTGCACGAATTAAGTGAATCTTAATTTTTTAATTATTAAATTGATAAATTTACATATTTGTTAAGTAACAAACTTCTCGTAGTTTTGGAAAAACAAATTAATAAAGAATCTTTCGCTTAAGCGTTCATTATTTGTTAGAAAAAATTATTCTTTACAAATAAATTAAGATAAATTTAATGTTTAAAAATGTTTATCTTATGTTAATCGCACAATAATCGTGCGTAAAAATTAAGATCGAGCTCACCCGACGACAGATGGGAGTGATGGGACGCCAGACTCGGCTGGAGGGATGAATTAGGATTGAGCCTGGCTTTCAGTAAGAGATTCGCATCCTCATTGCCGCCGGAGGACGTGCTGGACTCCACGTCGCTGACTCCGCTGTCCGCTGGGCTCGCTGGCAGTGATCCGCTTCCTGCTTCCAGCCATGAAACAAAGGGAAGAGACGCGTCCTCTGTGATAAATAGTCGGCGGAGTTTACGGCCAGCGATAAGACGCGACACCGTCAATTAATCTCGCGCGATTCCGTTTCGCGCAGAACAGCACGATAAATAAAATAGAAGGCACTCGAGAGGATTGTGCGGAGAAAGAATTGCATCAGCCTCCGTGAACATTATTATTTCGTAGGAAAAAAACACTACACGGCAAGGAAAATAATTTTTCGAAAAGTTACGGGAATTGAAAGTTACGTTTGCGCAATAATATGTCCTTCTTGGCGTATATTTTATCTCTAAATAAAAAAAAAAAATTATTGAAACAATTAACTGTGAAACTATTACTTTTGTCATTCACAGCCATTTACACTTTAAACAATATCTTTTGTGTTTATCTATTTCTATTAATGAAGTAAAATTACAAATAAAATCATTAACAGTTAATTTCACTTTCGCAATGCTTTATGAGCCAATATGTCATTCGGTCATTGTGCCGCGTGTATTAAAATTATTCTTAACTTCCTCGTGTATTCTTTCAAGTTTTATTTTTAATCCCTTTCGGAAATCCATCGCTTTTACGTAGTTTGTCACGGAAATTTCAATACAATTGCTCGCTTCTGACGTCACCGGTATATACATAGCTGAAACGACCACCGTGTCGGTTTAAACATCCAATAAATATTGTATACGTTTACAATTATCGAGAATCGCTGTTTCGCTTCAACATATTACGCGGACGTGATAAATCAGCGATCGACCGGTCCGGCTCTTTGCCAGGCCCTAAATTAAAGCCACGTACACGTACACGTCGCGTTTCGTCCGTCGCGCCGCTTTAAACAAATTAGATGTCCCATCGAGGTGGTCCAGCGGCTGTCGTTCTCCCGCTCGTTCGGCTTTATCGAGCGTCGCCGAGCCGTGCCATGCCGAACGTGTTTTCGCGCGCGCCGTCAATTAAAGGCATCTTTATGCAACGGGCGAAGGTCATCCGGTCATTGGGTATGCATATCGCTCGCTCTTCCCACGGTACCCCTCTCTCTCTCTTTTTCTCCCTCGCGGCGCGGTTAACCGTCTCAAACGAGTCCCAAAGAATTCTGCACGAGTCATTGCTCTGTTTCTCTCCTGCGTCCGCTCACCCTCTTTCTCTCTTTCTATCGCCGTCATCGTCATCGTCATCATCGTCACCGTCCTCCTCAAACGTCGTCTTACGCAAGGCGATCGTGCAAGACTTGGTGCAAGCCGATAGCCGCGAATCTCGCCGATCGACCGGCGCTGCTTTATGCAACGATCAAGTATTTTAAGAACCGTCTTACGCCCGAATTCCTACCGAATATGCAACGGTCGGCTCGGGTTACCGGTGGGCGATTTTTACCGTTGCGCAACGCGCCGTTTGTGAAATCGACATTGATCCACTAATTGCAACTTACGGATTACGAACGCGGAAATTTGGCTTACATCGTTATTACGCGACTCCTGCGTCGTATTACGATCATTCTTGAGAAATCGCGCAGAATTTTTTTTTTCCTTTCTCTTCTTAACTGCTGTCGTGTTTGATTATTGTTCTGTTCTTCAGTCAATTAGTAGTAGCAGCAATGTGATGCAATTACTCGACAAAATGTCCGAGTGATAGAGCTACAGTTGTCACTTCGGTAACGAACGTGAGATATCATATCGCGATCCAATTAATGGAAATTGATGTCTTATTTTATCCGGCAAATGTCAATCCGAAAAATGTCAATCTCGTTGTTTGCGGATAAGATATCTTCATATTTCATAACTACGAAGTTTTTAGATACATTATATATTTCAGGATAGAAGCTATAAAAGCTAGCACAAGACTAAATTATTGAAGTCAAATAAAGGAATATAAACATGATTTTGATGCGTGTCTTTTTCGTACTTACAAGTTGACTTTTTTTTAACACGTTATTCTAATTTAAGAAACAATTTAACAATATCGATATTGCGATTAAATTCTAAATAATAGAGAAATGACAAGAAACTTTTTTACGTTATACTTTTGTTATTCTCTTTCTTCTGTTTATTATGTTTTAATACTTTATTTCAATATTATATTTTTTATCATTTTTAACATTATTTTACTATATGTACATTGGACATAAAATTCCTCTCTTGGCATTGAGTACCTATTTTTTTCCTATTTTATTTATCGCCGAAAACGATTGTAGATAACTTCCGGACAATCAAGTCTCGTCAGCATTTTTATAAGGTCTCGATAAGCCTTTAGAGTCTTTACCTGGCGTACTCGTCGTGGCGATGGCGGCAGTGGTGTAAGGCGGTTGACCCATCTGTGCGTGACCGGCCAAGTGTCGGCCGTATCCATTCTGCAGCCCCAGGCCATGCTGCTGGGGATGCTGAGAGAGGATACCATGGAGCAGACGAGTCCCCGTGCTACTGGTGGTCGTCGCGCTAGTGGATCCCGGTTCCACTTTTACGCTCGCGAGGCCCAGCTGTTCTTTCTCACTCGGATCGTGCGGCTGAACTTCCCTGGTGTCCACTGTAACAAAAGTAATAAGATACCTCGTTTAGATAAATAGGTATTAATCTTGTTTAGCTTCACGTTACGCGAATACATTGTGTCGGGTCATTGTGGGTAAACGATAAATTATAAAAGCCAAAGATTTCCTCGTCTCAGTTTACTCTGTCTATGAAATATGAAATCTATTACAAATTCAAAAATTTCAAAAGATAACTGACATTCACTGCAATTTCACTGGAATTACATCAATAGATGAAATATCAAAATTAATGAGTTGTTATTCCAGCAATTATATATGGCAATAATATATAGATTTATTCGCTGTGCGACCAAAATATTTGAACAAGCGCAAATTGCGCAGACTCTGTTACAGATCGGTAGAAGGGATTAATTTAAAAATAACGCCACGAGACAAGTCGCTTGTCACGATTCGTATTGCACCGCATTGCTCGATCCAAATTAATTAAATCCAGTTTGTCTGTCGGAAGATAAACGTATCTTCTCGTCGGTCATTATAATTAAGCGTAGTCATAGGATAAACATTCTCACGACGAGAGGAACGATAGAAGGAGAAGGGAAAAAAGCCGCGGCTCAGGAGGCGTTCTCGAGGAACTCGCGCTGGCTGCCGAGAGGAAGTGAAAGCCGGCGTCTCTCCTTGACCCACTGCAACGTTTCTACCTTCCTTTCAGGCGATGCCGAGTCGCGGCAGCTTCATTAAGCAATTTCTCGCGGCAGCGGGCCCGAAAAATCCGCCGTGGAAAATGGCGACGAGCGACTCGATTTAAACCGCAATTCAATCGAGACTCCTCTTGCAAATTCCCTCGATTTCTCGTTGTGAAAAAAAAATCCAAAGGTCCTTCGTCTCCTCACTTTTGAAAGATCAATGAGACAAATTACATTGGACAAAATTACTGAATCTCTTATTAGCTTCTATCTCAGGAACTTGTCAGAGTGTGCGATGGAGAAATATTACAGAGATATTCGATGTCCACTTGACCAATCCAAATAAATCCATTTGTCAAACCAATATTTATGAAAAGCATCGAATTCTGCATTGCTTCTACACCGCTGCGACTAAATACTCGTATAAATTTATTAGTCATCGTAAATTTTATTAATGTCTTTTGACAATTTTGTACGATCTATCGTAACTTTTCATTTTTATTACTATTTGTCATGTAACTGCTAAGAGCGTATAATGTTGCCCGTTAAAATCAAGATTCGGATGCCCGGATCAAGTTTGCAAGGTAAAAACTTTCAGTTTTTAAGAATAAATGTCGCAATATATTTCTGTAATGATGTGATATGTAAATCAGAGAGAGAGAGAGAGAGAGAGAGAGAGAGAGAGAGAGAGAGAGAGCTCGCAATTGTGAAGTTTAATAAAATCGTGTAACTTAATGCGCCGCAGTATTGTTGATTACAGGCCGGCATTGCCATGAATAATTTTCGCCTCCGCTATAGAAATTGCGTATCTCCGTGGCTTCGTAAGTGCCGCAACATCATAATAACTACGGATGCTACTGACTGCGGAAACAAAGAATGCAACATTCTCGCGTGGACTCTTCCACTGTCACTATACAGTGTTCACAATGGAAAGAAATAATTGTTACACGTAATTATTAAGAAATTATAATTGCCAATCTTATCACACATCAGTATTGTATTGCGTTTATCTAATTATTGTAATCTTAGATAAGGCGAGAACTTCAGATAAGACAAAAATTTAATGTTGTATTAAAACCACGGCGAATTTACACGCACGAATATCAGACGCATACACAGCTGCGGCGCGAATCAATTATTGACGTCAATGCGGAACATCGATTCGTGAATCGACTCGGTAATTATACGATCGTACAGATAAAAAATCATAGTTAAATTTATCGACGTGTGCCAGACGCCAAATTAATCATTAAGTCTCTTGATGTATGCTAACTTATCGTTACTAAATTGCATCACGATCCGTTCACAAATCCTATTTTTTCTTTTATTTTTTCCAATAAAACGGCACGCCATTACGAAGATTAATACTAACACGAGGCGTATTCTTCTCAATTAAAGAGTGTACTCGTAATATTTATTTTTAGAGATCCGCCACGAAGAAGTAGGATGCACGTCTTCCAAACACTTCAAGGCTCCCGGAAGTAAACGATGCTCCGGCATTGTTCAAAACTGCCGTCGTTAGTCCCGTGCATCTTTGCAGGCGCATCTAGACCCGATACGCGACCCAGGTGTGACGTTTCGCATTTTTATCACGTATTTTTATCCATTATGATAATCCATTACGAAGATTTAATCGATTCTTGAGATTTAACGACCATATATGTCTTCATTTATTCGACTATTCCGGGAAAACAAGAAAGAGATAAAAACGCGGTTGAGATTGAAAAGATTCATCTATCGTCGTGTAAAAGTTAATCATTATTTCTCTTTATAGTTTTAATCGTTGCGTTTCTTAAAATCAGAAAAATCATTTTCGTTGGTAGATTTTGCGTCAAAATACCGCTTGTTTTCTCCAATCTCCAACATCTCGACAGATCAATCGAGATAAATCGGAATGTTTGCGACACAATCACGAGCGGGAGATAAATCTCGCTCGCCCACCGGAAACTTACAAGGGTGATGCGACCTTGCTTAGCCTTGACTCGCCCTCGAATGCCGCGAAGGCAGGATGGGTGTCTAGCCGCATCGACCGCGCGCATTTCGAGTCGCCGCCTCGGTTCAAGTTTTCACAGCGTTTTCACCTTCTGCGCGGCGCTTCCTGCCCGTTTCTCCCGTACCAGAAGCCGACTTCCGGTGTATCGACATGTCGGCAAGGTTTCACCGTAATCACCATTACCACGTCCTGGTTTTCATAGTTTCTAAAAGCCCGAGTCTCGTTTCGCTTGCCCGCGAAGTATCATTCTGATCCGATCGTTAAATTATACGCACTGTGCACAACTTTGATCACCATAACGACACTATCAAAATTAAGCATAAAAACAAAACGGAGGAAAGTGTTCTTGGAGAAAATCTAATACATATATCGAATAGAAAAATATATGCATATATAACATTTTAAATGTATATACATCGAAAATATAATTATTTATTTATCAATTACAAAAATCGTATTATTTTAAGAATGAAAATATATATATGTATATATTTCACATATATATTTTTTAATATATCATATTCGATTATTACTCTTCTGCATTATTTTACCAATATTTTTTAAAGTATATCAAATACATATTATAACCATTTGTTATTATTATTGAGAATATATAGAATCGAAAACTCAAAACCTACCAGGTTACATGAAGATACAATATCCATGCTCGATAAACATCAATATTTAACAATAACTTAAAGGCTACCAAATGTTTTTGCGATCAAGAGCGATCAAAAGTTAAAAATTTACCAATTGCCAATTTCCTCACGTCGATAAAACTTTTTAAAGGCCAAACCGAATAGTAACGAAACGGGTTTAAGTCGGGCTCGCGCACACATCTAAGTGTATGTGTATGTTTCCCGAGTGTGTGCATATACACGTATTTGCGCGCGCGCGCGCGCGCAAGCAGTACGTAAGGTCAGCGTTTGACCGGGCCACGCAACTTTCTCGTGCACGCACACGCATACACGCGTACCGGTGCGGCGTGGCCGGCATTGCGTAACGGTAACGACTCTCTCTTTCTATATGACATCACGTGCGTCCGACACGCGGCAGAAGAGACGGCTCTTTTACATGTGAGAGGCGCACGTATGGAGTGTATACGTACACGAGCGAGGACACATGTCCACATTGCGCCGCGTCGAAAAAGGACGCGAGCCACGTTATCTCTCGCGCGGGACGGTTAAAATCCGGATTCGCCGGTCTTTCGCCATCGGCGATCACGCAGAAAGGCCCAAAGGGAGCCCCGAGGTATTATGATCGATCTCCTTCGAGCGACATGTGATTATCGAGTGACTGCCGACGGAAAACGCACGTATTCTGACATACAAATGACATTCCGGATGAATATATTGATTTTAAAATGCCGGAAAAATAACAGGTATACAATATTGAAAGTAAAAACAAATTGTAACATCATTAATAATATCGATCCTTTTGCCGGAAGTAACTATTATTAGTATTACTAGAGCGTAACTGACATAGTTTCACAATGCGTGCTGAACGCATACAATGACTCTCCCAAAACGCAGCAGGTGTTTAAGCACTTTCATATACTCGCTCATAGCAAACGTTTTCTTTTGAAAGAAATGAAAAATGCTAAGAGTGAAAATTATAATTTCTTTCTAATCTAGCATCTAACAATAAAACAAAAGTGATACATCTTCTTTCTGTGAGGCGTAAAAAGTAATAATCCATCATTTACGTTATACACATCGATTTTCATATCTGATTTTATTTATTTCGCCATGGTCTTATCTCTTTTGATTTAATGTTAAAATATTGAAATTTACTTCTTGGAAAATACAATTCTAGTTCAATTCCAGATTATACGTAGATATAATGAAATATTCAGTATTTATAAAATCCTAACTGTTAAAAATTGCTTTGTACATTTACTTCTACTAATATTTATCATATTGAATTTATTAATTTATTAATTCCATGTTACTTTTATGTTTTCTTACTTATTTCGTGTTTTTTATCGGACTTATAGATATAATCAGCACAGTAGAATATCTCTACTCATCTATCTCTTCAACCTCTTGCTAATAAATACATCATTTAATAAAGCAATGATATGGAAGGTTATTTCTCACCGATTATGCGTGCCTATGATTAAAGTGTGCATGTAAATGCATGTAGTGCAGATTGCGATTAAAGTGGGATCGATCATCTCGTGTTTCCGCGTGCTATCATCGGCGTGCGTTTAATCACACAATTATCGGACGACGGCATGTCATTACGTAATTTAGCGATCATTTATCGCTTTGTATATTGATGAAGCAACTTCGTTCCTGCAAGATTTGCTTAATCCTTTCCATATAAAGTCGAATGAATCATTCAGGAGTGTACAAGACAAATCCCTTGTTTTAAGAAACGAACTTTTGGTTTGGAAAATACTTAGTGCAAAATTTGATTTTTTTATATGTCCTAATTTTCTTTTATGCATTATTATTAAGAAAAATAATTTTTTAGAGCAAATAATATCGAAGTCAATATTTTGAGCGAATAAGAATTTATTCAAATGATTATTTTTCCTTAATATTTCTTTTATTTTTTAATTTCCTATTTAACTTTATCAAAAGAATTAATACACCATTTGTGATGTACACATATGGGAAATTCAAATGACGTGAGACATGGATTACGGAGAAAGAATTTAAATCGATCGCGTGACTTTTGCAAATGTGCTCCGATAAACGCAGATAAGAAAAATACGTAAACGCGGTAAGTGATATTATAATGGTCGGAAAGAAGCGCGATCATTACGACGACGCGCAAGAACAAAAGTGAACCATTCCATCGCGATGGCGTGCGATCGATATCGACGAATACAATCTGACACTAATCGAGGTCGTTAAAACATTACAAGCGTGTTGATTTACAGTCGGTTCGATATTCACCAGAATCCTGTCAAAGTTGGAAAAAGCCGTTAAATTTCGAGAGAGTGGGGGAGGGGGGGGAGACATGTCGCATAACAATATTTCACGAATATTATCGGGAAACATCGAAAATAAAATAAATTAAACAAAAAAACCATTCGTATACTGCTTAACAATGCATAGCGCATAATATTCTTTAATTTAATCACGCGTGATCAATATATAAATTGCGAGTAAATTGAATTTTTGTGATTAATATTTCATAATTAATAAGAAAATAAGGTAAAAAAGAATATACAACAAACATAAAGATTCGCATCGATAATTATTAAGAATATTGAAAACGAAAGTTCTAAGTCTTATTTCGTATAGCTTTTATTACATATAAGTATATCAAAGTTCTCACTTTTAAGTTTTTTTTCCAATTAATAAGGTCAGATAAAAAAAGTTTGTGGAGAAACGGAGAATAAATAACCGCACAATAGCAGTAGTGATTACCGAATGACGGCATTTTGACGCATCGAGACAATTGGCCGATCGATAAGTTCGACGCTAATTAACGACATTAATTCGTCTGACATGCTGGCACAATTCACCGACGTAAAGGAGTCGTTATAGTGGCGCTAGCTGGCGTCTCTCACATTAACGGATTGCCAAAGCCGGAAGTTTCGATAGCGGAAACAGCAAGCCGTGCATGGCTGTGTGAGCGACCCACTTCATCCACCTCCGACGAAACCGAGAGTGTCCCGGGAGCGTGCGTGCGTATACGTTTTACATGTATGTGTGCGATTGCATGTAGTGTGGGTAAGTGTTTCGCGCGAAAGAAACTTGCTTATCGCGCACGAAGAGCTATCGGGTTGTGCACTCTTCTCTCTCCTTCTTTAATTTCTATCCTCGTTTCACGCTTAGTTGAGTACCTACATTCGAATTTTCAGTTAACTTCCTCGCGTCATTTAATTCATCTCCTTGTAATTAATTTCGTGTTTCGTTATGCTCAGTACATTTTACTTTGCTTCTTGCTTGTTGCGTATTTGAGAAAAATACAGAAGACATGTCTACTAGATTCGCGTTAAATTTCTTCGAAAATTACAAAGTAAAATCGTTATCACCAATAAAATCGAACATTCTCCTTTACGTGAAGAATTCTCACGTAAACATTTATCACGATTTGTTCTGCATTGTTACTGCCACGTGAGGATGACACTTTGAGATTTTCAAAAGAAAGGTTTCCTTAATGGTCCGACCGTAACCATTTGCAAATCGTTACCATTTCTACCACGATACTTTCCTTCTACATTCAAGGCGGAAATGACAGCGTACCGGCAATGACCCATTTTCGTAACTGAATAGCGTCAAGGAGTGAGCATTCTCCATTGTCCTGAAGAACCGTATACACATGAAACGAACGAATATTCGAACAAAGTGCGTACGCCCATTTCCTTCAACGGATGAAAAAAGAAACTACTAACGCCCAAACCGGGGCACGAATAATAAATGGAATATAATAAATAGCTTTTCCGTAACAGTAGCGGAAAAAACGGACCGATACAAAAAAATATGTGAAAGGAGAAATAGAAATATAGGTACCGTTAACTTTTAAGTATCAACTTAACTTTTATATAACATATCATGTTTGTTTCTATGACTCTCGCATTTCAAATTTGTTTAATTTGGAAACTATTGATCAAATTTAGTTTCGTTTATACGAAAAAGTTTTAAATAATTGGAAAATATAAATTAGGATATTTGACTCATTTCTGTAACATTAAAAATAATAGCTACATACATTTTTATAATACATTTTTTTAGCTTTCCTAGCTTAGAATAGATAAACGTTACAAACAGAAAAAGTTTGAAACAGAGAATTAATCCTTGACGTGTCTTCAAGAACTGACATTGTTAAACATTAGAAATTCAAGAAGAAGGTCCAACCATTTCAATCAAACCCATGTTACCGCAACGTGTCTTCCGTAGAGGAAATGAAAGGCTCGAAGAAGAATAGCGAGGGTGAAGAGATGGGACCGGGCGACGAAAGCGAGGGAAAGGACGAGAGGGAAGATCTCGTATAGTAGGCGCACGTTTTAAAGGGATTCACGACGGTCGGGTGATTTCTTTCTCACGGGGGTGGGCAACCCTTCCCTTCTCATTAGGGCGTAAAATCGGGGTCCTGCACGCCGGGATGTACCGTTAAACGACCACGTTGGATTGCAAGAAACTGGGTTACCCATTCCTGCGGGATCGTAATGCCCCACTCTAACGGGACCGACTGGTAGAATTCTGGCGAGCAGGTAAAAGGGCGAGATAGGCACATAGTAGAAACCCTGAATTTTGTTTCATTCTGTGCCTGCTTTCTTTCTTTATGTCCAATAAAAATATCATTCCTTTCTTCTGTGATTGAAAAAATAATGCTTTCTGACATTATTTCCTCGAAAAAAAAAAAAAACTCTTTCCAATCCTTTTGGTGATGCTTTTCTACAATAAAGTGAAAGTAATTTACGACAAACAATCAATCAGTGATTAAAAGCAAAGAGAAATTCTTTTGTTATGTTTTTATATTGTTCGAAAAAAAAGTAACAAAATGCTTGATTTCATATATTTATATTTATATTTTAGGGATAAAAATTACTCTTCATAAATGTAAATAGACGAAATATTTTAATTAACATATTAAATGTATCTAATATATTAAATTAAATAAGTGTTAATTTGATTTTTTTGAAGATAGGAAAAGAAGAATATTTTTACACACTTGTCTAATAGATAAAGAGTGAACTATTCAAAAAACCATATCGTTCGTTTTCGGATTAAATAAATTCATGCAATTATATCAAACATATAATCGTAATCTTTACTTGCTGTAAAGCGGAATAATTTTAATGAAAAGTAATCGTGTTGCTTATGCAAGACAAAATGATATCTGTTCGGAAAGGGTTAAATGTTACGTGCGATCACCGTTATCAACATCGTTTCTTGCATTTTCTCTTCCTGCGAGAAGTCGTTACTCTCTCAGGCGCAAAAGAAGTGTATCTCTTGTCCGTTAAAGAATTTCGATTGATTAGCAGGCTTAATTAACTGAACCGAAGACTGTGCGCAAAACATAACGTCGTCGCGTCTGCAAAGTCCAGTTGTTTCTCGCAAAGGACTCATTACGTAAAACAACAGCGTAGGAATCTAATTTCTCAATTACACAACCCCGACCGTGTGCTTGTGTCGCTTGGCGCCGATATTTCGTGAACTTTCTTTTTTTCTCCGCGTCTCCCTTCTCCACTCCTGGCTGATTGCTCCTTCTCTTTTACCTCTGGGCCGTGCCATGACTCCCTGGTCGATCTTGCGTCGTACATTGGAGAACGAGAATTGCGACAATTCGCCGTAAAGGTCACTGGCCAGTTCACAAATTACCGGTCCGTTAATTCGCGCGCAAACGAGGATTACCGGAGGATCGAGCGGAGGAGGGAAGCAGAAGGGTGTCAAGGACGGACACCGGGAACGACAACCACGACGACAATCACGGCAATCACGACCATCACAACGACGACGACGACGACGACGACGACGACGACGACGCTGCGTCGTTCTTTTGGTGAATACCGGAAAGCCCGACTGACGGGATTGTCGTCGCTTCCATTGGAAAATAGTACTCTCATTGCAGTCGCACTCGGAGGATCGTGCTACATTGTGCAACGCGAGCTGCGCATAACAACCGCCCAGTATAAAACGCATATATTACATAATGTTAATCGTGTCGCGGCACCGTCGTCGGCCTCCGCGCGATGATATAATAACGCGGACACGAGCTTACCGCGGTATCATGGGCCGTTAGATTATTTTTTTTTGCTCATCAAAATGTCCGTCGTGCGTGTGTGTGAATACGAAATGAGCAGGTCAGTCGTGATGTAGAAAGGAATTATAACAGTGGGGGCCATGGTTAAACGTAATAGTCTTCTGCGATAAAAGTAATAGTCGTCATAGAAATATTATGGAATAGACCGAGTTAATTTCACATGTTATTTTCCGTAAACAAGCGAATAATCTTGTTGCTCCTCTAAATGTCTTTTACATAGTTAAAGACATTGTAGGATCTGACAAAATTGATCATAAATAAAAGATTACAGAAATCTCTAATTCAAATTATTATTTATTCCTCCAAACATCGAGGCCACATGGAGAAAAGACATTTCATCACGGAAGAATATTTTAACGTCGCATTTGTGTCATAATTATATTATTTAGCAACACCTTCATAATTAATACGCGCTTTTAATCTTCTCGTCTCTTTTTTATAACGCGATCAAAAACTCGTCCCAAGTCATATCGAGCTGCAATGTGCGCAGCGCAGCCGGGACCGGAATGCACCCGTCGACCCTTTACACCCCCTTGTCATTCCCCCCAGGAACCGAACAAAAAGCGCGGGCACGATTACACGGTTTGCCCGTCACGCGCTTCCCCGCGAGGGAGGGGAAGAAGAAGGTGGAGAAGGAGAACTACACCCTACGCCTCGTTGCTATAATAGTCTAGGCGGCTCTAGCGTAGGCTCGCCTAGCCCACAACGTGCTCTACTATGTAGGTCAGGGCTGGTGCATTCAGCGACGCGCGCTGCTCTTCCTCTATGCACCGTTCGCGTACCTACGACACACACGCGGCTCTCGTCTCTCCGGTGCCGCGCTCCGTCTAACGGGTGTCGAAAGAAATCACTCGTCGCCGTCGAATCTTTACCGTTTTGCTCTCCGAGACTTTCAACGTTCGAGCCACAATTCGTACAACTATGTTAAATTCCGGTGAGGTATACGGACAAATATGGATTGGACGGAATTGTTATTGCAGCGAGGTCTTTTTCAGTGCGCTGTTAATTCTTGCTAATTTTCATACAAACTTTCTCTCGACAATTGCCCTCGTGCAATCTTGTAACAAAGAAACTACGCGCGTTGCATTCGGTTTCTTGCGAGTTACAAACGAAAGTTGAACAATATTTGAAATGCAACCGGGGGAGAGCAAGTCGTAAATATATAAACTGACGATTTTATATATTTATTAGCTGGGAGCTTGAAAAAAGGAAGCATGCTGACAATTTCGAAATCTACATCACGAATTAGAGAGAACTTTTAACTTGTAGTTTAATTCTTGAAAAATCTCCCGCAATAATAAATTGGTGGTTGGAATGAAAATATGACAGCCTCGTGAAAAATGAATTTTTCACGTAACGCAAAACTCTTGTTAGAGAGAAAAAAATTTCAACGTTGTATTTTCTGTCGATTTATCGACATGTGAAATCTTATTTTGCAAAACGCTCGCAAAATCACGAGTATGTGTCCAATGAATTGCCACTTGTAATTTTCCAGCGCTGATTCGCTAAAAAAATCCTTTCGTAACGAATTTGTGCCCGCGGCGTGTATCGGAACAGTTTCGAAAAACAAAAGCGCGTATTTCGTAAAACTTGTGTTTGGAATCGGGTGATTTCGTTCGTTTTATTCCAGCGCATTATTACTTCTCTATCGATTAGTCGACATATAAAATTTGATGCGCGCTGGAAATTAATTGCGCGTTCGTCGGCAGATTATTTTCCACTCGTGATTGCAGCCACTAGTTGGTAATTAATGCGCCGCTTGTGGGAGATATCGATCGCTCTACAGGGTGTCCCTTTCGAGCGCAGATAGTGCCGATAAGGATTGTTAATTAGCCGTTCCGAATACACGGCAAGAGCGATCGATCTACGGGGTGTCCGATCGTTCGAGATCGATCCACAAACGCGCGGAGGAACATGTCCTACGGGCTCGCACGACCGCCGATCGATCGATGCGATTGTCGAACGTTCACCTCTCGATTTGAGTGACCGATGGAACAGGATATCATGTCTCGATAAGAACCGCGAAGATATATTCTTGCCGTTACGACTATTATCGCCGCGCGACGATGATGCACCGTGGTATCGTGCGCGATGCAAATCGCACGCATTCGGTGTCGAAGTCGTAATAAATTAACCTTGTGCAAACAGCGCATTTATCTCTGGCATTAACGTGCGAACCTACTTGGCTTCATTCTTTTCAACTAAAGATTGACGAGATCAAATAAACTCTATATACAGTGACAACGCGACAGAGACAACTGTGGCAATATAATTTTTCTTTGACTATTAAGAAAGATAATGCTCAGACATAACTTGACAATTGATAAATATAAATTCTAATAGAAAGAATTATATTCTCGCAAGAATTTAATTTCAGACCTTGAGGTTTCATATAATGATTCAGAGTTTCAAGAAATGTTAAATTAAATTAATAAAGAATCAAACGCAGTCGCGAGTTATGCAGCTGCTTGAAACATTCGGTTTATATGTACATACGGCATATTTCGAATGTCTCACGTTCCCAAATCGTTTTTACGGTTTCCTCCGAGTGTGCATCGAATTTCAATGATTCAAGAAGCGTAAAGAAAGTTCCGTCGAAACATAGGCGCGCATCTCGTTTCTTCAGGTACAAAGGTAAAATTTACGTTTCAACATTTCCCTTGTTATTTTCAGAAGGTTTACCGTTTAGAGGAAGAGTAGAGTAAAAAATCAAAAACTGTTAATTCCAGGCTTAACTGTAAATCTCTCAAACATTAAACTGTTAATCTTAATCCTTAAATTTATTTCAGTGTGTTTAGTTTAAAGCCATCTTAAATTCGGAGCAAGATTCACACCAGAGAAACAACGAAAGTTTAGTTGTTTGTTCTCAGAAATATCACGTATGTACAAGATATATTATATTTGCACTGTATATATCGGAGAGATCCATGTACTGTCTCTCTCTCTCGAGTTAAAACTTGATTTAAATATTGAAACTTTATAATTGTGACTTCAAGACCGCGTTCTGTGGCGCGTTTTCCCCGATCGAGAATTTAATCTCGAGGGATGCGAAATATTGTCGTCAGTAATTTTTTTTCTCCGTGGAACCATGTTACATTTTCACGGCTGATCGCGCGTGCCAAGATCGCGGCACGGCCTCATAAGCGGGACACCCGGTAGACGAAGGTAAGCGTCGCCGTGCCAACGTTCCAATAACCACCCGAGAGCGCAAGGACAGTCTACCCCAGTTTTCCTATTGCGACCGCCTACAGCACGTCGTCCTTCACCCCCTCCGCGCCCTGCTACCGCGCGCGCTCGTCACCCTGCCGCCCTCCCCGTCTCCGTCCACGGCGACTCCCTCCATCTCGGCACCCGCCGCTCCTATTCTCGTGGACACACTCTCTTCCGGGCCGATCGGCGTGGAAAATGCCGCGGGAAATCGATCCCGGCCGGACGGAGCGGAAATTCGTGAGGCGTGAGACCGGGGTAAAAGGGTGGACCGAGAAAAGGGCGAGCGAGGGTGATCATCGTCCCTCTTCTTGGTCAAAGACGCAGGAAGAAGTTCTTAGTTTCAAGGAGGAGAGAAAAAGAGGCGTCGGAGCGATCGACATTGCCTTTCCCTCGGTGACTATAAAAAAAAAGGAATCTTCGCGGAGGCTGCAAAGACGACGGTCGGTGATGCGAGTTAGTGGAAAGGAGTAAGAAGGGTAAAAACGGAGGGACGCGAGGGGGGAGTTAGACTACGTATCGAGAAAAAGCAGCCGCGGAGAATCACGGGAGCCGGGGCGAGCTTTTTTTTCGGTGCGAGCAAAGGAGAGAGATGACGCCCGGGGAAAAAAAAAAAGAGAAAGTTCGGGGAGGGTAAGGCTCCTCCTCTTCTTCGTCGCGACCGAGGGCGGCGCGAGGGAAATTAAGCGTGCGAAGAGCAGCCGCGGGAGGGTCCGGATGTAGGTCAGTTTCGCGAACGCATTCGGGGATAATTTTAAATCGGTCGCGCGCACCTGAGACCTCCGCGATGCCCCCGATATTGACACCCTCTTGACCGTGTCTCTCGCTCTCGTGATTCAAGTGCTGAATATTATGTCTTGTAGAGATCGGAAAGAACAATGGTTCAACGAGATTAAATTGTTTACCTACCGCTATCTAAGCACTATCGCAAATAATCGTTAAGTCGAATGTACGTTTTATGCAAATTTTAATTAGTAGATAAAATCCGATGTTCCAGTTTTGCGAATGAAATTTCCTACATATACAACCGGCAATTATAAATCCTCGACTCTCAATTTTCAACTTTCCACATTGCAGCCTCGCTGCAGCTCTTCGTTTTACGCTACCAACTTTCATCCCACGAGCCACAACCATTGACTTTCAAATCCGAATCTTGTTGTTCGTATCTTAGACGTTATCATTAGAACAATCTAGAAACGTGCCTATCTCAGGGAAGCAGTTTGGACAACTCTTTTATATTTAATTATTTAATAATTAAAGTATTTAATTTTATTAAATATATATTAATTCGTATTATTTTAAATTCGTATTAATAAATAAATAACAAATTTCTAAAGATACAATTCGTCGTGCGTCTCGTCAAACCAGTATTAAGTTTAACTCTAGGAAGTAAACTTAAACCGGCGAGAGTAATGTTATTCCGTTGTACGAACGAAGGAAAGTCTCGCAACGCTGAATATAGGACACACTTGTCCTTTCTAGAAACCGTGATAGACGCGTCACTTTGTAGAGTCGGTGATACTTTAATCGCAACCGAATCTGACAGTCGATTCGTCGAGGGAGAGAAATCGCGTATTCTCGGCGATACGACACGCGAACAAGATGTGCGATACACTGCCGTCTGGAATTCGTAGAGCAGACAAAAAAAAAGGAGAGGGAAAGAGCGAACTGACGAGTGAGCAAGCTGCGGAGTACGCAGGAGGGTGCGCGCAGACAGGAAGCGAGTCCTTCCTTCCTTGGCGGGCCAATATCCTGAATCACAATGAGCTCGCGCGCTTCCTCGAACCATTAGCTATTTAAATACAAGCGCCGACGGCCATTCCGTCCTCGCCGTCGTCGCCGGCGGCGAGCGACGCGGATGTTCCTTCAATAATGTACCCAACATGGTCACAACAAATATTGGACACCATTCGGACAACTACGCTGCATGAATAATTTTTATAGTGGCATCAATTTTATCACATTAAATAAATGATATTTATATATCATCCGCAACATTAGACGATATAATCACTTTTATACAAACTGCCTAGAACGAATCTGATCACGGTACAGAAGGTAGAAGGTAGTTTAAAGAGGCAAAAAATCTCGATTGTCGGAAGGGCCGCGTTAATTATGTAAAAAGAGAGAGAGAAAATATCCCCATTACGTTTTACAAAATGAGGCGACAAACGAACGGCGTCTATCATCAGAACATTCTCGAGACTGTATCAGGTTAACGACATCATCCGGCGATCTTCAGGGCGTGTCCGGACTCGTTTTCTTTTTTTTTTCTCTCCTGCCTTGGACTGCTAAGAGAAAAAGGGGATGAGGGAGAGAGAGATAGAGCTAAACCCCGTCGCTGATTAACCCTACAGTCGACAGACGCTGCTTTTCCCCCGGGAGGCGATCGAAGCATCTTCATTTCCTGATTAACTCGCCGAGCCGCTCGCAGCTTGTACGTTCCGAGAGAGGAGCGCAGCCGGAAGTAATTCGTCTTTCTCTCCGCGCACTCTCGCGACCGAGAGGAAGAGAGAAAAGTGACGCGGGGGGGAAAAGATGCACGAAGAAACAGAGAGAAGAATGGCTGGCTCGAATTCGCTTCGAGTGATTTAAAGGCTGGAATTATCTTTTCCTCCCGTTTCTCTGCCCTCCACCTTTTCCTCTTCCTCGCCTACCATTACGCGTCCCATCCTCCTTCGCCTTCTATCGAATTCCTTGCGTCGCGACTGTCCGATTTCAATCGCATGTCTTAATAGAATAACAATCGATTCTACGGTTATGCACGCCAGATCCGGAAGCATTTGTTCATAAACATATAAACAAGAAGATATAAAACCGAGAAACAAAACCGATCAACAACATTGAGATAATCTCTCGAGAAGTTAATCACTTATGTCTATTTCTACCAATGCAGATTAACTTTAATCTCGGTTTAACTTACTTTCTATCTTTTTTTAGTCCTAGGAATTAGAAAAAGATAGAAAGTAAGTTAAATCAAAATTAAAGTTAATCTGCATTGGTAGAAATGGACATTAGACTTTTAGAAGTGTCATATTGCAAGCTGATATTTACGAGCAGCGATATTTATGATATCCATAATAAATTATTAAAATGTAAAAGATAGTCTTTTAGATTTTACATTTTAATAAATATAAATCATTATGTGTATATGTAAGTATAAAAGAACATTATATGTATATCTGTTTTTACCTTGAGAAAATTTATAAATTTATTCCAACAAAAAGATAATTTCAAACGAAAATTTTCTAAATTACTACAATTCTTAATATAATTATATTAATATCACGTAATATCATTCACACAACATTGCTTTAATCTTAGAAGCTCTATATATTATATTAATTAAAATATATATTATGCATTTTAAATATGACACTTTTAAAAGTCTAAATAATTAATTATATAAAACTAATTTAAAAAAAAACTATTCATAAAATTGGAGATTTATTTAAAAATAATTTAAAAAATAATAAACAAACATGAACTGATAAATGATACTTTAACCTCCCGAAATCTGGAACTGTCGCGCCGCTGTTATTATGCCGAGCACTTTCGTAACTCGCACTGGGCGGCAATCCGTAATTTCACTTTATCTGATTACGTGGCCGACTTATCGCTCGAGTACCCCGCGCTAGAGCGCGATAAAATAATTTCAGCCGTCCTTCTCTCTATACGCTTTCTTTCTCTACGCGCTGGCACACTTCTTACGCGTGCGATAACGATTTTATCTGATAACGCACTACATTTCGGCGTTACGGCGAATCGAGGGGACGCTTGTTGACCAGGATTCATTAACCGGAGCAGGAAGTACGCGATGACTTTCGCGGAAACTGCCGAGACGACCTCGACTGGCGTGCGATTAATCTGCTCCCGCATTCTCTCTGAAGGTCAAAATTACAGAGAACGTTAAATATGATTGTCCAATTAGACGATTCAAATATGCATTTCCTCGGAGCTTTATTTTATTCTTCTTCTTTCACTTTATTGTGATTTTTTGTTGCTGTTTGAGAGTAATCGGGAGTCGAAACGAAAAACCAATGCGAGATCATTCAATCATGTAATGTTTCTTTTACGAAATAAATATGTAATTTATAGAAACTGATATTTATATGTATACACATAGACAAAATACACAATTTACAATCTATTTCGTTCGATACGCGTTACACGAAGCCAACGCTTTGATTATAGTTCGAAGGTATATTTAGATAGATGTGCAAAATGACATTTCGCTCACAATAATTGAAGAATATGTTTTTGAAAGACACGATTGGACGATTGGACGATTGCACGATTGGACGAGATGTAACATTGTGATTTAATTAGCAATCGAATATACAAGTGACTGTTCGAACACACACAGAGGATTTCAAACCCGATGTTTTTTCAAATATTTCGGACTCTTCGTAAATTGTTCCATCATTGGACGTATCGATTAATAATTGACAAACAATAACAGAAAGTTATTTTCACTCACTGCAAGAATTGTTTATCATACAGATTGGTTATTATTTCCTTTGTCTTATGTTGTTCATGTTTACGAAATGTGTTTTCATAATTAAAAAAGACAAAAGAGTATAAAAATTGTAAATTTGAAATATTATAATAGTAGAAATAAAAAAAGAGAATTACCTTTAATTATAATTTTACACAGTTACATGTATGTGATTAATATCCTCAGAGCATTAAAACTTGAGATGAAAAATTTTCTATATTATATACAATATGTAAAAATTTTGTTTAAAAATAAAGAATTTTAGAGGAAAAGAGAATATGGAAAGTGTGTAATCATATAAAAACAAATATGGATAAAAATATCTTTTAGGTAGAAATGCGATGAATATCGAAGTATACAATAAAGTCCGGATTAGCCATATGTATGATAACAATTAGTGTATCAGGTATTATCCAAATAATTAAATACGAATTTTTTAAATTGATTTTAATCAATTACCTGACTTGTGAAAGTTTTAAAATGTCTTTCTCTACCTATTGTGTGCATTACACAATGAGAAAAATGCAGACAGGAAAGTCATCAATAAAAATTATCCATGGAAAAACGACAAAGAAGCTCAAGTATTATAACTGTTCGTGCTGTTACTTTCATCAGACATTTTACCCACAGGAAAAGGGTTAAAGGTTAAGAATACCATTTGAAAATGGTATTCTTCAAAAAAACTTTCT
This sequence comes from Tetramorium simillimum, assembly GCA_011636635.1. NCBI lineage: Eukaryota > Metazoa > Arthropoda > Insecta > Hymenoptera > Formicidae > Tetramorium > Tetramorium simillimum. Next base: position 64,233 of record VBVQ01000074.1, on the reverse strand, counting down.
TGTTCGAACAAAAATCAAAAGTATAAGGCAAAAGTTATTTGAAATATTTTAAAATCATAAATTTAAATTTAAGCCGTATTTCTCTATTTTTTTAATGTAGATAATATGCCAGCGAATTATGATTTTTTATCTGCTATTTTCACAAACTCGATTTTCACAGACTGCCGGATGCCCACCGTTGTAAAGTACAAATGAAACATAATTTCAATGATTAGTCCAACAAACTATAATCTTCGTTTTATTACCTGTCAACAAAAATATGCAACCACTTCCCGAAATCGAAAAAACAACTAAGTATATCCTACTCAGAAGAAAGTACCACTACTAAGTTTGACGAAGCAGTTGGTTAAAATGACTCATAACCACTTAAAATTGAAAAATGGATTTTAAATTTTTTCAAAGATACGAAGGCTTTATATTCCTTTAAAGCAAAAATATTCTACAGAAACCTTATTATTTATATTATTATACGTATTATTTTTCGAAAATTAAGAATGCTTATTCAGAAGAGAAGACGAAATAAGAATGCGATACGAGGAAGAAGAGGAAACATTGTCATATTATGTTGTAATATAAATATTAACAACCACAAAATGTGAGCAACAGAAATTAGATACGATTAAAAATGCTTCCCCAATGTTACATCAGAATATTATTAGACTAGAAGGAAAAACGTGTAATAATAGATTATAATAGATGAATATGTATGTTTCCAATTTTTTGCTGCAAAAAAGAAAATAAAACAAAATCCAGAAGCATCACAGCAGATTAAAGTGTTATTTTTCTGAGATTGTTTATAGAGCTACATCCGGTGGACCCGAGAAGTAATATCGAATCTCAAAGGAAGACTCATTGAACATGAGTCGCGATGTATTGTACATGAGTGATACGCGAGGCTTTAATTTCGTTGGGGTTGGGGCAGGTCACAAGGTATTATCTGACCAGGCGCGAGTGAATGAGAGAGAGAGAGAGAGAGAGAGAGAGTGGCCTCGCGAAATGATAACGATTGCGAAGCCGATTACGCGAAACGGGTCGACGAATATCTCCATTCCGCCGCCGCCGCCACCGCCACCACCGCCACCACCATCGTCGCCGTCGCCGTCGCCGCCTCACGAAACGACCTTCGGCGGAGTGGCTTGCGTAATATTTTTATCGGCCGAAATTACGCACTGGCCCGGCGAATGCGTGCGCATCTCTCGGATCATACGCTCGTATGAACGCCGGCGATCGAAAAGCCGTTAGTAAAGTACGAGCGATACAATAATTCTTTTCGTGACGGTCAAACTCACTACCGGAAATGAGAGAAGGGGAGGAGAGAAAGCACATTTCATTAGAGCACGCGACGCGTTCAATAAGTAAATCGTCATTCGTCGAAAAGAGCTTTGCACTTTGCCTAATTCGAAGTGAACAAATAAAAGATACGCTACGCTATTAAGTTGCCATCATTAACTACCTTATCGCGGAAATGACACATTGCAACAATCATGCGTTACAAACGAGTTACTCTTATGTGATAACAATTGAGAAAATCGTTTCCGTTAGATAGGTATTTAAATGGGTAAACACTACGTATTTAAAATATAAAGAAAATCTCCACGCTAGAAATGCAAAAATGTTATTGTAGGCATAACTGTCTTTTAATACAATTCGTTGAGTAATTTCAATCAAATTTTGTTAAAGATTTACCCTACCTGATTTACCTTGCGGAAAATTATAAAAAATCGTCGAAACATAAATATTTCTAAATTTCTAGAATTTAGAAAAGAATTATTTCCCTCTCCTCTTTGTTTTCTTTCTTCGATCCAAGAAATAAAGAGCGATCTCTATATTCGTCCAAGTTGTAACATACTCTTAACATCCAAAATAGGTTTCTGTCTGTCGAGATACATGAAAAATTTTCCATGTATACATATAGCTGGACGCGGACGGACGGAAAAGTATCGGCAAAGTCTACATCGATTTAGATCGTAACTGACTCACGGTATCGTCTCATGAGGTTCTTCTTGTAGGGCTTGGTGCCGGGCGGCCTGGAGCGCGATCTCGTGCCGCCGCCACCGCCGTCCTTTGTTTGTTGATTGTTATCGGAGCAGGAATCGTCCGAGTCCTCGGAGCAAGTCCGATCCTCCCGCTCCTGACCGTAGTCGGACGTGGTGGCGAAGCATCCCCGTAGCCTGAGCGCGGCCGCCTCGTTGCCGTAGTCATCGACGGGCAGATCCTTGCGCTCCCGCTGATCCTGCTCGTCCTTGTCCTCCCTGGTGAGCTCCGCGTAATCGCCGACGCGTACGCTCAGATCCAACGGCTGATCCTCGAGCATGGTTCTCCCTGGCTCTCTCGCGCCGCGAAGAAGCCCGTTCCTCCTCCTCCTCCTCCTCTCTGTTCTTCCCTCTTTCCGTATTCTCCCTTCGGCGATCGACAGATCCACCACCTCCACTACCCCTCGCACACTACCAGGACACTTGGTACGGCATCCCGCGGATCCTTATCCTTTCCCGGTATCCCTGAACGGCGCACTTGTCTCGCGACAGAAGAATTTTACATTGCACTTTGCGGGGATTCCCCCCCGCCGGCGAGCACGACGGCGGTCCTTCGAAAACGAGCTCCTCGAGTCTCCTGTCGAGGAAGCGCTTGTCCTCCCACTCCCGGAAAACGGGGCGCGCGAATGACCGGCACCGTGTCGCGCCTTACACTTCCGGTTCGCGCTTCGCGGCTCGGATTATCTTCGTCGCGTCGCGGTAGACGCGGCGAGGCAGAAGCCAGGAGGGAAGAGAGAACGAGGTAAACGGACGACAATGAGAAACAAACAATGTGGAGACCAGTGTGAAGATCTTATCGGCTTAATATCGGACACGCTCCAAAAATGCAGGCCCTGCGGGCTGTCAACGAGCGGCGATCCTCTTGCCGGGCGAGCAACCGGCGAACGGGAAATGTACGATCGCGCGGGGGAAGCAGGATGACCTTTTCCGGGACGCGCTCGCGAGTTTCCGATGACTCAACCGGCTGTCGGAGAACACTCTCACCTCTTCCGCGGAACGTTGACGACGCGAGCCGACGGAGTGGCGGGCAGCCGGCACGACGATCGACCGGCCGGAGGGAAAAACGAAAAGAAAAAAAATAGGCTGTCGGGTTTCACGGTCGCGCTCAGGAGATCGTTCACTCGTGGCGGCGTTTCACGTCGGCTCGATCACGTTTCTCACTACTACTGGTAGCCGCAAGCGGCCACGCGGCGGTCACTCTGTCCCCGACGACCCGGTCTCTCCCTCGTGGGTCGTCGCCGTCGACGTGTTATCGTTGTCCTCCAAAAAGGGGGAAAGGGGGGGGGGGGAAAGAAAATTACCGGAAGTGTACCGTGGTATCAATCTTTGCGCCACGGGACGCGTGAGACGGAACACGTGAGAGGGACGAGTTAAGCGCGACGCGTGATGTAATTAGTGCTAATGAAATCGCTAATCGTGTTAATTGGAGACGCGACCGTGCCGCGATGGCATGTCGCTGCGACGGACATTAAAGTATCGTGGAAAAAAATTGTCGCTTGCATTTCTCGCTGCGCTATTCTCGCCGGGACGAGACTGCGATGCACTTAATTTTCAGCGATACCGTAGAGAAATTACAATGCTGCCCGCGCTGGATTATAATCCAGCGGCAGTATGACGTGATACTGTTGCGCGATACGCAAATCGATCGGCTGCCCTTACCGTTATCGCACATCTCTCGTTCTCATTGTCTCGCGCGTATCGCACTCGATTATCGATTTAGGAACGTGATTTATACAGCGTCTTGCGTCTCGCGGATACATGTGCACATACGTCGCTGAATACGGACGTACGTACGTAGGAATCGATATCGAAACGTCATACGATAGCACGTAACTGTAACTTGATTTTATGATGGATGCAGGACGGTTATATCCATCATAACTTAATACCGCCACGGATATCTGCTGTTCTAGGCGGAAAATATAGGCGCGGCTGGCCAAGAAATATGATCGCGCATAAAGCGATTTCAAAAGCGGAAACTCACTGTTTCGCGAATAGCTGCGCGCGTAATACTGAAATCTGACTTGACTTGACGTTGCGAAATAATCCAGTGCTCACAGAACCGCCGCGGAAAAGATACGATATACAAATTTCTTGCATTTTTACATGTACCGCTTTCGTCTATCTCCTCAGTACAAAGAAATAGCTAGACACCAGAATTATTGAAGTCTAGTGCTTCGCCAACGGGTTTATAATTTCAATATTCTTACTCTCTCACGTGATTCATTGTATCCCGAGATTAACCGATTAAAAACGTTGACATCTTATTAGCATGGGATTTTCTTGTGTGTCTGATTATTGCATTGCTAGCTTTAAGGAATGTCGATATTTCGATACTTCAAATGGATATCGTGTCACTCTCAAATGCTTTCTCGTTCGATATATATTTTTCCGTCATGTCTGTAAAACTCGATGGGCAAAATAGTATTGCATTACTTTACGATGTATCTTTCCTGGTGGTGTTACACGCCACGGCCTTTAACATGCATTGTTCACGCATGGGATCTAGATGGAAATATTTCCTCTCTCTCGAGTTTCTACTTTCTCCCTATATACTTTGTATAGAGGCTAGTGTTCGGGGTGAGATAGCTGACTTGGTCTAGGCGAGAGGATCGTTCGAGGGTAGGCGGCAACCCAGACATATATCGGTTGACAATAACGAGAAATAATGCTGCGGCGTCGCCGTCTCGCCGTCCTCATCCCGCGTGTATTCATAAATATCGCCATCGCGTCGTCGGTAGTGCGCAATATTACCTGCGTCGCGTATATATGTTACACGACACGACAGTAAGGCAAGCAGAAACAACCACCTGACTCAGGGTACCGGGCTCAGGTGCCTTCCTCCGGGCCTGTGTATATACACGACACGCCTAACCCGTATATCAGAGCGCGCGAGCGAATGAGGCTCGTCCATGACTATGAGACACGGAGAGCATAGTGCAACGGTTGACCCCGGGTACGCGGGGTCATTCCCTCCTTCAGCTACCGCCGCTTCGACCCCACTCGCCGCCCGCCACCGCCACCCCCTACCGCGGCTCTTTTTTGCCATCCTCCTCCCGCCTCTCCGCTCTGCTACCTACCGCCGCCCTTTTCGTCCTCTGCCTTCGTCTTCCTAACCGCGACCTGCTACTATCGCAACCACCACGCGATTCACCTCTTCCCCCCCCCCTCTCTCTCTCTCTTACCCTGCTCGTCGGGTAAGCGACGAGCAGCGATGTATCTACCAGGTGGTACGACCTATGTAAACCCACCGGTATATACTACCGGGCCGACCCAGCTTGGATTTTCCCGCTGTCCGTGAGTCGAGGGACGAAGTTAAGCACGGAAAACCGGTGTTATACATCGCAGCGATTGTTGTTCGTCGGAGTCTCTTCGTGCTTCTCGCGCGTTCGGAAGACGAGCGGATTACAAAGAACCCCGCGAGCGACGTATCGTTGGGAAAAGGCGGCAATTTGCGTGCGGAAACAGCGATCGGACTTAAGTTTCGCCGTTGGCAGTGGTTAAAGCCAGAGCTTGCGCTTTGCATACGGTTAATTTATCTACTCTCCTTAGTTTTAGACTTAGATCCTCAGCGGTTTGATTAAAACGATACGTACCGCAAGTTATCTTTGGAGAATATACAGTCTTGAAGGAGTATTCGCAAATATTCGCAAATATTCTAGACGGGAATGCGAAAATGTTCTTAAAATATTTGAACAATGATTTAAAAGGAGTACGCTCCAACCATACATATGTAGAAAGACATGTAAATTCTTTACAGAGAGAAAAATTCGCGGGCATTTGCGTAAGAAAAAGTATCGTCGTAAAAACTACAACGATAGCATCGGACGAGAAGTGATAGCGTAAAAGGAAGCAAGAGGAAGTCTGCGAGCAGCAAAAAGTGATTGAAGAGTGCTGTCACATGAAAAAGAAACTGTTTCGCTCTTCAAGCTCAATCCACTCAGACTTCCTTTATAATCATTTTTGCTACCACTCGTAAATAATTCGTCTCGACACTTTTTGCATGTGTCTTTTTGATTTTTTGAAAGCTTTTTTTTTTTTTTAAAGAATCTGAATTTCCTCTCGTACCCCTTGGCATATCCAAAGAAAAATACCCTCGAGAAAAAGAGAAAAGCTCGGACGTCTCGCACTGATAAGTGCAATTCGACATTGCACTTATGTCGCAGGTATTGTAAAAAGTTTAGCCGAAATTTGAGGGAATTCTTTTTAGCGTGATTTTTTTCGGCGCGCTTTCGGTGTGACGTTGCCATTGTCACAAATCTCGTTATATTTCCCCTCTTCAGCGGAAACACAACAGTTTCAATGGTAACGTCTCTGGCAGAGATCTACTTTCTTTCTATCGTTCCCACGTCGCTCGCTCGCTCGCTCGTATGTAGTCGCATATTTGTGCGCTGCGTCTCATCACCATGATGCCGGAAATGTGTCATCGTTAATGGAGATGAAATGCTCGCAATAACGACGACAATGCGTTTCATTCGCATTATCGCGCGGACCTTTATTTTCGCGTGTAGTTGCGCAATAACGTGCGCACCGTGTCACTGATTGGAATAGCAGTATTTTCTCTTGTAGAAACTCGAAAAACCTGAAAGAAGTCACGCTTCGGCACTCGCGTTGCGTCCTCACATAAAGCTATTTCTTCATGCAAGATCATTTTATATTTCATATAATAATTGTGTCTTTATAACTACAATTGTTCCGATTTACGAAATTACAAAAGTGATAAAACTGATTTTGTCAATTTAGTATACGACGTTTAACAACTGAAAGTGATTCACGTTAAAGTGATTTACGTGATTTAAAGTAATTTAAAAATTTCTCAGAATTTCCTACATTATTAATTTCTATTGCCACTGCTTCTACTTCATTTTTGATTAATTTGACTAAAATGAAATAAAATTGACGACATGTTGAGTAGGATTTACTCAACATACCGTCAATTTATCTCACTAAACTTCCATGTTTTAGTCAAATTAATGATATATACCTATTAGGTAGAAACAATGACGATATATGGAATAGTTGAAACGAAAATTGAGTAATGTGACACTATGAAAATTTAACAGTGTAGGAACAATATTAGAATATTTTCCAGGAAACGTTTTATCCTGTCTCCCTATAAATAAGCTAAATCTCATGTAAGTTTTCAATTTGAACACGTAGATAAAAATATGTGAGTAACAGCGTGTATTTTATATGTATGAAAAATATATAGCTGCGATAGGATAAAAATTTTCACTGAACGAAAATTCCCGTAAAATGCTGATTTTCGCGAAAAACGGCGATGCAAAATGACTCGCCGCGTTACGTAGCATTACCCCGTTCCTTCGATTTCCTTGAATGAGGACTTTCGGTGGTCGATTTGCGGTAGTCTGGCGCACTTTAAGCCGCGCACGTGCACATCCATACGTATATAGGCGGACGCGCGGGAGGGTTTTCTTCAGGAAAAGGAAGAAGGAGCGTTATCAGGCGCACGGAAACTACCCCCTCGCAAACCATTCGTAAACGAAGGTTGATCTTATCCACGTTCGGGAACGAGATCTTCCGAGCTTTTCCTTGAGACTAACACTTCTTAAAACATTTCGTTCGTTTGACATGAAATAAGAATTTTTGTAAATAACACGAGTGTGACAATGGTCACGTATATTTTTTTTCTTTATACACAGCAAGTTGACGAGAAAATTATAGTTATTTTAATATTCCGATAATAATAGCTCTTAAAAGTTACATACGCGATACTCTATATATAAATTATGAGATGGATGTTAGTATCAGTCTGAACAGTTTATAAGCGAAATAGAATACACAGCGTAAGAAGCGCGGCAAGTTGTTCGCGGCAAAAGTTTCTCTTTATTGTGTCGGTATTTCAAGCAGGGCGAAGTATAGCAACCGCTGAAACTTGGACATCGTTCAAGATCGCGAATGCAAAGCGAAACTATGTATATGTCGCAATGTTAACGACATCGGTAAGGTAGGCGAGATTTCGAGCAATTAACCGAGTTTAAATTTACACGGGTAGCCAGTTAGTCTCTTCTTTCTAAATAGCTGCTACTGCTTTTAATAAAGCAATCGTACGTTTTATCGACAGAGGCATTCGTTTTATCGATCACTTTTCTAGACGAGAAGACATTAGCTCCTTGTAAACATACATAATTTTTGATCGACCAGAAATTTTCGCCATGTAAACGCCATATTCTGCGTGAAGCCACGTCGATTATCGGTGCTGAAAAACGACGAGCTATTTTTTGCTCGCGTTCCTCGCACCTCGATGAACGAGAACCACTTTTCCGAGTCGATGAAGGTTTAGTTTATCGAACGAAAAATTTCACGACGTGTTAAACGGTTATCAGGCCGGCTTCTGTGCCACTTTTCTCTCTCTCTCTCTCTCTCTCTCTCTCTCTCTCTCTCTCTCTCTAGTGACCAGCGTCCCGGATGGTATTTTCGAAAGCTCTTCTCTTCTGACCCTTCGAACTTTTAAGTTCCCGCTCAGTGCAGTTTATTCGAGTTGAACGAAGGACAAGAGACGATGGAAAGAAATTTTAAGGGACATTTCAAAGGTTGCAACGATAACTCGCCATATTGCTAACGATGATATTCCGTTTTTTGATGCTTTTTGAAGGACGGCGTGGACTCGGCCGGAATAAACTGTAGGAATGCTTTGATCGGCCTCCCTATAGAGAGTCGTCGGTACTTTGAATACAGCGGTGCCGATATACTGGGATTGATCGAGAGTAGCCGCCTCAAACGAGCGTCTATCGCTGTGAGAAAGGGCGATGGCTAGCGCGGAGAACTTTCAAACTCGGTGTGGCGCACGATTTTACGTAGTAACGCTTCTGACGGTATTTATGAGTTTCTGCTATAATCCTAGTTGCGCTATTCTCTTTGTCCAGCGGGCTTTAAGTAGAGTTCGCATAAAGATCTCATTATTGCAAGTCCATTTCTAAAGCAGGATAATCGCATTAATTCGAAACTTTCGTATCCCAGACTTTGCGAGCAATCTCCGAGAAATTTCCATAAAATGAGTAATCATCGCGCGTATCTCATTGCCTTAAAATACATAATTTGACAAAACAATTGTAACATTAATTAAAAAGATATTTCCTGAGAATTATTTATGACACTAAATTTAAATCTTACATACTCATCAATCATTATGTGTGAGTTTACTGATTCTACTCAATGTAATCCATCTCCATTTTCCATCGTTTGCCGTTGTACAGCTAGCACGTATAGAGATCGAAATCCAATACAGGGTTCCCGTCGGGAGTTCGCGGAGGAGCTACCTCAATACATCGGAATATCGGCATCATCATAATAAACAGGGGTCCTTGAACCCTTGCTGAAGGAAAATGCAATAGCTCCAACTATCGGGCAGAGTTTGAATTTTTTAACACACCGAAAGTTTGCCATTCTCTATTTCTCACTTATCGCTAGTTTCCTTTTTCTTCTCGACGGGGAGAATTATCGATGTGCGGAGGAAACTTCGCCGTTAAACCGATCTTATCGATTCAATGGGAGACGGTAGCATCCGTCGCCAGTTCGATGTCGCGGGTATAAAGCAAACTTTATAATGCGCATTATCGTTGCTATATTAATACCGGTCGCCGTATAAACGCTTCGCCGTGATTCCACCGCCGACAGAAACTTTCCGCTTGTCGCTTCCGCGCGAATGCGATTCGCAGCGTTATAGGTATTAATAATTCGTCCTGGCGGATAGCGGCGGCGCCTCAGCCTTCCCGCTCCTTTCCTTGACGTCAGGGGCACGCCAAGATTCTGTCTCCAGCTCCTCCCGCCTGTCATCTCTTGCGATAAACTTTCATCCTGCGGCGCGCCATTTTCGTGCGGCCGCACACCACCGTCGTCGTCGTGACGACGGTTATCGGTTTCACGGGGGTGGTCCGCCTGACGAAAATTTCATGGCAGAGGAAACGTGCACAGAGGCGTACACGCGCGCTGCCCAGGGAGTTAATTATGCGCGAAAACATATTATCGAAGGAATTATCGGATGCAAGGCCAAACTTTAGAGAGAGTTGCTTTAGCAACGGCGCGGCGAAGCCGTTGCTGCTCCTCCGCAGGGTTAATGCGCCGCCTAGAATAAATCATTAACACGAATGACCTGTTCTGATCGGATTTACAGGCAGCGGGAATAATGGGGAGAAGTAGCCCGAACAGATTATTGAATCTTGGATTCTTATCCACGGATAGACAGGACTATCAATTGCTAATTTCTTAAACATAAATATTTCTTATTAGGAATAGTAAATATAACAAACGAACATGTACATATGCAAATTGTTATAAGGCGTTGTAAAAATTTTTTTCGGTTACACACACCGACTAAATTATTTCGATGTATAACGTTTCACAGTAAATATGTATATATCATTTAGACGGGAAGATTTAACCTAGAGATAGTAAATTATATACGTGCCGACTTATAGTAAAATAGTAATCCACAACTCCAGAATTTTTATCAGTAAAAAATTTACATTAGTTTGAAGTTCATTAACGTATAATCTGCTAATTACATCTCGCGATTCTGCCGCTAATAATTCTCGAGACCTTCTGAGAAAAAAAAATGTTACACCGCGATAAGTAAGTTGCTTTCAGCATAAATATTGCAGTATTTGTATTATTATTATCTTACGACCGCATTAATAATTAAAATGAATTTACATTAATCCAAGGCAAATAACAAGTTTCTAGGAATGCAATACTTATGCTTGGATGAATTTGAATTTGTTCATTACTGAAATCTAGACAGCTCATTCATTCAAGATATGAAATACTTATAAGAGAGTTTAATTAATATTTGTTCTAATTAAAAATATTCTTATTCATTATTATTAGCACTTTGTGTCACTTGTTGTTTTATCAATGGTGTAAATTAACAGCTCTTATTAGCTTTTGAAGAATAATGGAGTATCCATAAAATGAAGGAATAAGAGATCTTGAATTCGAGTGTTCAATTAAATTCAAACAACAATCGTCAGTGTCTCGTAATTTTTGGAAACAAAAGTCGATTGTTAAACTCGCATTATAGTTCTTGAGAAAAACGATCTTTTATCTCGAAGTATCTTTACTCGTTATTTTCGTTCCTAAAGTGCTGATACGTCCGATATCAACCCGTGCGAGTTAATTTAAAACTTCTATCTCTCAACGAGAGAGAAAGAGAAGGAGTATTTTATTCTGGCTTTTAGAGTTATACGTGTTTGCGGGACGAAGGGCTAAATGACTTTACAGAGTTAATAATGCCGAGCGATGATTAAATTCTCTTAAATTCATCGTATTATTAATGGCCATATGTTCGCAACGACAGTGGGATTCTGGAAAATCCGCGTTGCATGATAATCACGTGCGTGGTTTATCTTATCACCCTCGCGTACTCGGCGTCCGGGACATCGTGAATGCTTTCGAATATGATTTATGGTGATGATCATTCTTTCTCCCTCTCTTAAAATACTCGATAAAGCCCCTACTCCGTGTAGTCGTGCCTCTGAATTTTATCGAAAATGTATAATCGATAATTCGTGGACCGGAATTGGCGCGGTGATTCATATGTTGCGACGATGATGCATACGATATTTCATGCATAACGCGAACCTCTCCGATTTGCTGTACGGTAGAATACCGTGAAAATATCTCTTTCAATCGCATATCAAAAGCGGTCTAACAATTTATTAAACTCTCTGTCTCTCTCTCTCTCTCTCTCTCTCTCTGCCTACATTAATTGATTTTGTAGAACTCGAAACGTTCTCCGATTTGCTTCATTAAACACCTCGCATTCGCGCCAGCTGCGCATGTACCTTCAGCCTGGGCAGAGCCTGGTGAGGGTTAATCGACTTTGCACCGTCGTACCACTTCTTTCCTAAAAGTTTTTCCTTTGTGCCTCCTACAATCTTTAATTATACATTCAGAAGAGATCTCATTACGACACGCCACGAAAGAAAATGATTAATTGGACACAACTGGCGTAGGTGCATACATTACAAGGTAGCACTCGCGACCTATTATACTCGTTACATCGATTGCACTTGGCGCAAACGCACACGAAGGATGCAAGTAGCTAGATAAATACGAGTATTAACATGAATAGACAGCGTGAAACCTATCAGACCTACCAGACTCCAAGATATATATACATATATATATATATATATATATATATATCTTCAATACATGTCATTCTTCATGCAATATATAAATCCATTTAAATTGACCTAATATTTCATAACGAAATAATAATGAGTGATCGATAACGTAAAACCTTCTTTGAAAGAGCGATATGAGGCGAGAATATTCCTTCGAGAATGTCTCGAGCGAATATTCTCAGAGAAATACCTTGGAAACAGCCTGAAAGTATTTTTCGAGAAGAAGAGAATATTTTGAGACGAGAATAATTTTATATTGAGAATATTCTACGAATGTTGTGTGCATGGTTAAGTGTACTATAAAATAGATAGAGTACACGGGATATAGGTCAACCGAGGAAGATCGGCCAATTCATTGTATAGGGATATCATGCGGACGAAGGGATTGGCGCTTTAGGAGGGAAATATATGTTGGTCATTTGACAGAACCTGAGCGACGCCTTGATAAGGGTGCGATAAGATATCGCGTTCACGCGTGCCGCGTAAATATTGCCTCTAATACCGGCCTGGCCTATAAATAACGTACATATGATGCGCGCTCCCCGGTTTTTCCACCCCGTTTACCCCTCTCTCCCCTGCCCGTCGTCGCGCCGGTTGCTATCACGTTCTGCATCCACTTGCACGGCACGGCAGCATCGTCGCCGAAGGAAACTGCCGCAGGATGAAAAGTAAGCGGTATGTCACGTATATACGCGTCTTCTCCGCACGTGTACGTGCTACACAAAAGCGCGTTTGTACAGGGGGAAACACAGTGGAGGATGAGTTCCGAGAATGTGTATGTGTGTGTGTGTGTGTGCTGTGCACCCTCGCGCCCTCGCGCGCACGCGTGTGTGACACGATACCACGGTCTTGGCACGTATTCATACGCCAGGCGTCCATTGTCTCGAGTTATTCGAAGGTAAAAGATCGCAACTGAAGCGTTAAAGCTGACGTCATTGTTTCACTTTTCTTTCGTCGAGCGCATGTATCTGCCTACGCGCGCGTGCTTATAGCACACACGTGAGGCAGCGCGAGCATCCTCCTGTGTACCGTTGTGTACATCATCGGCGCCCCGAGCTATCAATTCCGCGCGATATAACTCCGATACAAACGCGCTTCGTTTTACAATACTTTGCGCCGGTGCACGTTTTCCGTGCGCGTCGCTCAGCGCGACAAACCGTAGCGACATACCGTAGGATCCGGATGTGGCCAACTGTCGGAAACACGCTTGCGTCTCCTCTCGGAATTAACGCAATTATTCCGCGTGTATCGATATACTATGCACGTGCACACGCGTACATTCGCGTTCCACTGGGATATCCCTTAAAGTCGATTTAATATTTCTCCGTTTGCATATTGAATTTCAATCACAACTGGCCGACTGCCAAAGAGCGAGCAAATAGCTCGCCGTTTGCGTGAGTCTAATTATTTTTAAGTGAGTGGAAACAAATTTAAGAAGTTTATTTACTTGGTGAGGAAGAGAGGAAGAGAAAGAGGGAAAGAGATTTTTCGTGTGTATGTGTACACGTGTAAAATAACCGCACTCACCCCGCAGTTACGAGAGAGAAGTGGATGTAACAGCCGATTCACCATTCCCTCGGCATTATACGTCGTCCGTGGCGTACTCTTCTGTTTGCGTGACATCAGCGTTAGTTCATTCCTGCGACCGACAATTTTATAACGGTGACGAGAATATGCCCGCGGCCACAGGCTCTCTCCCTTAATTAATCGCGCGCGATGCGAGCGCGCACAAAATAGAAAGGCGCGTCTGTCGAGCGGGGAAAAATACCTCGTCGCGCGAGCGCGAGCGAGGGAAAAAGCCCTCTATGAACTGTGACCTGCGGATACACGGCTGACCCGCTTCATCATCGCCGTGATGCACCCCCCAATCCTTGGTTGTGTGCGCGGTGTGTGTGCTCCGCCACGTTGGACGCTGCCCGTCGCTCCTTGCGCGAGCGGGATTAATTCTAAGGGCAGTTACTCACTCGTATAGACCCCGGCACTCGTGTAGACGCTGCCTGGCATTTATTAGCACAGGTCAATGCTTCAAATCGCTACTGGTCACGGCGGAGCTGCGCTCCACTTGCACGTACATTCGCGCACATACGTACGTTCTTATAGACAAGGTCGTTCCGTGACCTATCCGATAGACTGGTTATTAAAAACGGCAACTGTCAAACCCCGGCGGATTGTAATGCTCGATCCGTTTTACTTATCCGTGTTAGCTAAATCCGTAATGCATTTGCGGAATACGACCTTTATAAAAAGTTGATGTGAAAGTCGATAGGCGCATAGTTGCAACAAAAGGACATAACACGCGGGATTCAATTTTCTTTGGTGAAAATTCAATTTGAAAGTTTGCACGCGTGTGACGTAGAGCAGATAATTACCGGCATGTGGTTGATTTTACATCGCGTATGATCTATATGTCTATTTAAATCTTGTTAAGTTTAACCGATCAGAGTAATTACGTACTCCGATAATTCGCGCTATAATGTACCGTAAGTAGGTAGGATGCTGATGTGAATGATTTTTGATACGTATACAGTAAACGACGTGTATAAAGCTAGCACAGCCATCGGTTTTTCCGAAATGGCTGCAGCGACAAAATCTGCAATAGAGCAACAAATTAGCAACAAATTTCTACACAAATTTTATTTGATTGTGCTGAAGTGGCTGTGCCAGCTTTATAGACGTCAGTAAACGCGCAAAAGGATTAATCAACAGTAAATCCTCTGCTGATTATATCAATTAACTTTATGTGTTTTACAAGTTTTGCAATTTTTTAAATCAGACTCAGAGAGAGAGAGAGAGAGAGAGAGAGAGAGAGAGAGAGAGAGGTGTTGTTTATGCAAAATATAAATATAAGTATTGTATTTTATGTATGCTTTTTTTCAAAGACTTGTAATATCTAATTGTTCCTCTGTTTTTTCTGTTGCAGTGAAGAAGGCGCGGTTTGTCTGCGAGGATGGTTCGTATGTATATAGGAAGAATGGGAAATAATCACGATGTGGCAGATAGAAATTTCACTCATATCTGATCCATCGATTTGTTTCCCAATTAATTTTTTCTGATTATTAAGCTTATACGAGCGAAATATTAATACGTGTGAAACCGAGCATTCCAAATTTGAGGCTGAGACAAGCCGCAGAACCGAGGTCTTTATTCACGCTTCGCTTCTAAAGTCCGCGGACAATTTATTGCACTCCGCGATTGGAATAGTTCCAAGTTTCAGATTATGCGATTGCTCAAGCAGAATATCGTGACGTTCCGATTATACCGAAATAATTTTTCCGTGCGGAGATGTAACGTATTCTCATGGAAGATCGTGAAATATATCGAATTTAAATAAATCTAAGCCGGCACTTTGCATACATGAAAAACTTATCGTAATTTTTCCAAACTTCTTTAGCAGAAAAAATAAATCAATAATTTCAATAACATCGGGAAAACTTTGGATTTATGTCATTCATCGCATCATTCAATATTTCCTACGATGACGAACGTAATCTTGACAGTCTTTGCTTGTGCCCTCATATTATATCGTTTTTAAATATTCATTCGCACATCATGTGTACGTCATTGTGCAGAATGGACTTATGAAGACCATTATTTCACGCAATTGTTGCAAGAATTGTAAAGCGCAACGATAATGTCCACGCTCCACGCGAACATAAATGCATTTAGTTTTATGAATTTATTTATTGAATGTCCCGACTACATTTATTCATATTAACTTCCTTCTTATCGGGAACACATTTAATTTCATCAAAATTGATCATACAGTTTTGCATTCATTGTGGTATTACATTCATTCGCGTCTTTCGGCTATAAGAACATTTTGCTGGGGTTTATTCTCACGCAAACGATATTCGATTTGTTCCATATCTGGTAGCTTCTCAGGTCAGGAGAGAGCCAGACGTTATTTTCGTTAAAATCTATTTATGTCGCGTCTAATTTTTTATTAATAATTCTCTGTCTTTCTCTTCCCGAGCTCAGCGGTCGGATGCTGGGACGCGAATGTATTTCGCCGGTTGCTCTGGAGACAATTTTCGTGGCTTGTAAAGTAAAATGTCGAGGGTGACGCACTACCGTGCCCGAAACATCGTGTCGCGGGTCGTAAAATCTCGTTCCTGCTTTTTGTACGACTTATCGAAGACGTGCAGCTGGGAGTGTACATGCCCAAGGTGTGGGCGGAACTTATTGGAATTTAACAGTTCGTCCCTCTTTCATGCACCCATTCTCGAACTCATAAAACGCACGAGAATGCGTCATCAGGTTCGCTCTTAAATTGCAGATAAAACAGTTTCCATTCACTGATATTACGTGTTTACAAGAAGCTAAAATTACGATATTTTTTTCTTTCGAAACTCATTTGTTCCAAACGATTCTTCATTAAAAATGATAAACACAACGTATTACATTGAAATATTTAATCTATTTTATCGTACTGATTTTAATACAATAACATATTTCGCTCGTTGAATGTCCACGCTTTAGACGTATATCGTATTCTGATTGACCGATTAAAAACTAGATTATCGAATTTCAGCTGATCAATTCAACTCATACGTAACGTTGAAGCTGCAAAACGTGAAGTCAACGACAGTCACTGTGAAAGGGGCCAATCCATGCTGGGAACAAGACTTCCTCTTGTAAGTTATCGATAATTAATTTTACGCAGACGTTCGTTAGACACGCTCTAGTCTGGAATCCGTAAAAATGTTGTTAAGTTAAACGAGTTTCTAGCAACTCGAAAATTCCCTGTACCGTTACTATGGTGTTACACACTTGGAAAACACTACGAGCTATCGCGTGCGCACCGACACTAAAATATCTAGGACAGCCGGTAATTTGTGTGCATCTCGAGGAATCTGAGACTAATCATACTCTCATTTAACAGACTCTATCTTGGCGTAGACAAAATAAATCCTGTCCGTCGACCGATCCGTGAATTTGCCGAGCGCAGCCAAGAATCGCGAAAATTTCCAATAAAATCACAGAGGGAGAACGTACGTGCTTCTTTCTCATAGCTCGGCATTATCAACCCTTAACAAATCTTAACTTAACAAATCTTTCTTGTTTGAAATGAGAGGTTCATTATAGTCGTTGTTTTTTTAACAGACTGTTAAATGTATTAAAATGTACAAAATAAGAGAAATACAAAGAGAAGCTAAAGTAAAATTGACTTGCGGATTAAAAAGGATTGTCTTGTTGTGCAATTTCGTTACTACGGGAAGATGTATCGTTCTTCATCTTGGCTCGCTCACGCAGCATTTAACGCCAGCGAGTTCTCCGTTAAAGTCTCGCTGTTAAATTTCGTTTAATCTACTTTGTACAGAAAGCATAGCTGTTTACTTTACGATGTAATATTTCTTCGCGGTCCCGCAAAAGGTTAATGGAACTTGTTTGTTACGCAGTGAAACGAATGACATGAATGCCGGGCTCGTGGTGGAGGTATGGTGCAAGGGATTCTTGTGGGACCGCTTTCTGGGCTACTACTATATTCCACTGTCAGAGGTGTCCTACATGAATGAGGTAACGAGAAATCAGTGCAACTTAAGTACAGCGGAGGTACAGGATCGACAATCCGAACAGAACACGTCCGATATGTGTGACACCAACAGTAACACACAGCCAGACATCATCACTGACACGGTACACTAATTCAATACACTGCAATGTTACACTTGCCCCTATTTTTGCGCCGTCAGAGCAAATACAAATATGTGTATAAGAGCAATTGAAACGTTTCAAAGTTACGACTTCGCGATAGCAATGACAAATATTCCTTGCAGTTCACTATAATTCGATATAACCGACGACAGTCGCATTTCGCTTCGTCTATATTTGTTTTTTATCGCGAAGATACCTAGATAGATCGGCTATTTTTAAAGGAATCGTACATTGATTACGGTTGATGAGCAATTCTTAAGCATCCTCTGCACGTAATGATCTTTTGCAAATTTCTGCTCATTCTCCGCCGGATGCGCACCCGTCATTTCCTCTCTCCGTCTTTAATACCGTCTCCGTCTATTGTACGCGAAATGAAATTCAATGTGTGCTTGCTCATCGAACAGAATCAAAATTAATCGCTATTTGGCACGCTAGTCATCCGTCGATTTTTATAGAATAAGTGGATAATTCTCGACAACAAAAATATTCTTCTGCAAAACGTCCATCATAACTCTCTATTTTAGCCGATGTGAAAATTTTGGACAATCTTTTTTTTTTGTTTTCTATAAAGCGCTATAAATTTAAAAACGAAGAACGAGCTATAAACATAGAGAACGTGACACAATCAATCGACGTCACGTCCAATGCGTGACCGATTGTGAGGTCAATTCAGCTGGTATATTATGTCGCGCGTGATATATAAATTGAATTCGCGAAGGTGACGCAACACATGGTGACATGTACCAACGTCGCTTAATTCGTTGTGTGTTTTCACGAACGCAATCACGCGCAAACGTAGAGTACACACCGTACTCGAAGAATACGGTGATTAACGATAGCGCGTAATTTACGTTGCTGACGTGGGCGAGCAACGTAGTTGTGATAGCAGAGATGGCTATTTATCTTTCTCTCTTTCCGTCTCTCTCTCTCTCTCTCTCTCTAAGCTACATTTACGATGCATATTGCGTTCATAATTAGCGCGCATAATTAGATATTAATAGCAGCCGTGGGGACCCAATTTCTCTTATCGCCGCTTCCATCGGGCATGCTCTCAGGCTCTTGAAACGTAAGTTACCGGAACTTGGGGATGTCAAATCGCGTAACACAAATTACATTTCGCCTGGCGACTCGTACGATAAATTGATGTACTTGGATACATCTCCGATTCGATCTTCTTCGATATGAGAGATAGTGAGAGACTCGAGAAAAATTAAGATCGGAATTCTTTTCACCCTTGTACTATTATAATATGCCTTTTAAGGTTTACAGACTATCGAGATTTCTTCTTGCGATTTCCTTTTCTTTATCTTTCTGTCTTCATTTGTGAGGCATGGTTGAATGCATTTCTGCACGACGACAAAAGTGAATTCTCGCTAATTAAATTGCCCGAATGCTTCATTTCAAGGTTGCAGGAATGAAGAAATGTAAGGTATTCATTCGGCAAAATCACCCTTTCCCTGGCGAGAATAATAACTCTTTGGAACGCTCAGTCATTCTTTTAAATGACCAGACAGGAGTCACTCATGCGCGACGCGGAAACGAAAAAGCAATTCTCTTTTTCTTTTACTTCTCTTCTCCGGTTGTTATTCAAATTCTCAGAGGGCCGCCCGAATGCCTTAAAGTCGATTTCCCGTTGTCCTTGTGACAGCACGCTCTTATTATCAGTATCATAAATCGGATTAAAATTTTTTTCTACAAAAAGATATTCCAGTTGTAATATGCGCGACGGTTTTCTAAGTCGGTTCATTAGAATTTTAGCGAAATTATATTTTTAATGAACCAAATAATTTGTAGAAAAATATATGTCAAAAAATACAAGTCAATATACCTACAAAAAGTGACAACGTTTGTCGATGCTACATATATATGTACATATATATAGCATCGAAAAACAAGTGGAAGAAAACGACTAAAGTCAGACCTAGTTTGTTTGCTTTTCCCACACGAAATGCATTTACAGCATCTTTCGGAGAAACGAACGAATCAAATTAGAAAATTGTATTATAGATATTAGACAATTTTGTCATATGTGAGAGTGTATTTCTATGTAGTTTCGTGTTCATTTAGTAATTCTTCGCAAGTATCTCTTTCGTGGAACTATTGTCTTTTTTACGCTCGAAAGATTATCCGAAAGGTACTTGACGTTGTGTTTGATTACACAACTTTACTTCCTCAATAAAACCTCTAATAGAAAGATCCGCAGCTTTGCTAAAGATTCAAACTCGCGTTTATACGATTTCTCTACGTTCGAACGAGGTTGAAATCACGCCCGGTGTCGTTCTCGACCACGACATCGCCATCACCATCGGCAATACCGGATCCTCATCCGCTCGTGACGTCACTTGGCGCTCGGCCAAATCGCGACGCTCAATGAAACGTTCGGGGTAGCCGGGTCGCCGAGTGGGCGATGCGGTCGACGTGGGTTTACGACGACACTGTGCTGCTGCGTGCACACACATGCAAGCGAGCAGCTCTAGGAAAGGCAACGACCTTGACGGAATATTCAGCTGATTCTCGCGCTTTTTCTTTGCTCGGAAGAAGCCTGACATGACGGCATTTACCGAACAACCCTCGAGAAGAGAGATCTCGTACTAACGATCTCTCATTCACACCCACGAAATAAAGTATTTTGCGCGACACACATTTTTATATTCCTTGTATCCGTATTCGCGTTATCTTTTCGCCTCTCCGTGAGAAACTACGGTAGTTGCTCTGCGGTACAAGTGCAGAAGTTGATGACCAGTTGATGATCTATGATCCGCAGTCGCGAGCACAAAAGCGACGCTGTCGTCCTTTATTCCGCGACGAGAGATGCGTTAAGGCGTTCTCTTTCTCGGCGAGGTTCCTTCGTTCGGCTTTTCGCTTTAAACCGTACGATTGCGGCAACAATGGGTGAATCCACAAATCACGCTGTAAATCGTTCTTCCACGTTTCTGAACGATCGACGTACCGTGCGCTCTAGCAGCGGCGACATTCGCAGAGATAAAGCGTCGATGCAGAAAAGGGAGAAAAAGAGATGGTAATTGTATGCGCGCGCGCGCACGCGTGTGTGTAAAAAGGATAAAAGAGGCCAACGTGAGGAAGTGACAAGTCACGTGAGGAAGTCGCGGAGAGCGACAGGGACTCGGTCGAGAGTGGATGAAAGATGACGAACGGGAGAGATGATGAAGACGATATGTAACGGCATACTTGACGACGACGACGGCGGCGGCGGCAGCGGCGGCGAAAAACACGGGCGTGAAACGCGATGGAGGGAGAGGTAAATGAGCCTCGAAGTACCAATACGCGAGGTCAGATTGCTTTCCCTTCGTGTTGCGGAGAGGACGATCTGGGTCAGCCGCGGCTTAAAATATTCATAAAACGGCACGCGAGATCTGCACACGGCCCGATTCGATACGCATTGGAAACACACCTGCCGAGCGGCGTCGAATAATTCCGACCTGGCGGCCGCCTTTGCAGCTTGGAGATGCAAATTGTAATTCGCCACGATGATGTCTTATTGTCCCCGTAGCCGACAGCGTCGAGTAGGCTTGCTCGCCCGCGTGCCACTGACGCGGGCCTGACAGCATCTCTGTTAACGGACATTTTCGCCGAACGATCTCTTGTCTCTCCTTCTATGTCACGACGTCGGCGCGACCCGATATTACGTGGGGACGAAATTCCGGAATCTCCGGAAGATTTTCACGTCGTCGCCCGGACTCCCGGCGGCTGAATTTCGGTAGCTGATTCGACACTCGCGAGCACTCATTTTCCCTCCCGCCTCCTCCCCGTGTCACGGCTTTAATTCGCGAGGCTCTGATTAATAGCGCGTTGCGAGCGCATTTCGTCCTTCTGGTTTTATACGATTCTGTCCGAAGGAGAGATGGATCTCTCCTCGTTCGAATCGGACTTTTGTTCACGAACGATTTATTTTTCGTGATTTGCATTTTCATTACCGATTCGAATCTTTTTCTTTGTTTCTCTCCTTTTATCTGTCTCTTTATCTACCTGTCTATCTATCCATCTCGCTGATAGCCGCAACAACAACCTAGATCCTTCTCTACCTCGGCTTTAACGGACGCCGGAAAATCAATCGACGGCCCGTTTAAGTGGCTCCCTGACATTTTCCGCTATAACCTGGACAAGAAAACAAGAACGAGACCATCGTCGATTTACTTAATAGCGACGGCAGCAAAGAGACCTGCGCACCTATCCGCCGCGCGTGTAACGCCAGAGGAGAAGCAGCAACCATAACTGCGGTGTCTCGGAAAGCCGGCTGATGGGAAACGGATCCCCAGGATCATCTTCGTGATCCATGGAGAATTTCGGGCTGACGGACGATCGTACTTTCGGAGACGGCAAGTGTGCGGGGGGTAGTGGTGAGAAAGGAGGAAAACGTCACGGAAGGCGTCGTCGATCGATCGTGCGGGCCATCTACGCTTTTACCTTTTCCTCCTCTTCGGCTCTCCTCCGTTTCTGTCATGTAGTCACCCCAGTGCCTGCCGAAATCACGTCACCATCGTAGACACGTGGTCGAGCATTCTCGTGTTAAGAACAGCACGAGGGGAATACCGTCCCCTCGAGTTGGGACATTTCGGTGGGTTTGGGACGAGTTACTTGCTATTTGCTCTCGACTAGTGGCTCGTGAGACCTCGGCAGTGGATGTAGTGACCGCTTTGTTGACCCGAAGAATTGACGAGCGGCAATCGTTGGCAATCCCACTCTGAATCATGTCGGGAGCGGGAAATCAGGCGGCCGTGTGCCGGGCGGGCGAGCCGTGCCGAGACGGCTTTTATCGGCGAACGAGTCTCTCCTCGCCCGTGGGCGGAAAAATCGAAGCATACACCCATCGGCGCGTGGGAAATGTTATGTGTGCTGGCACTATCGAATGAACGTTGTGTTCGAATCACCCGTCTAGTTATATAAACATGCGACGTAATAAAGCGACAGAAATAAATCGCTGGTATTAATCTCTCCTGTTGCGCATTTGGATCATTTGGCAAGGACGATAGGATATCAAATAAATTCATTGTCATAAGGAAGAACGGTTAAAGTATTGTTATTGTTTGTGAAATGACGCACGGTTATTACCTTTGAAAGCGAGAAGCGCTTTTCGAGAATTTCTCAAAGCCTTTTAAAACTGACTCGTTCGAAAACAGGTATTATTATCCAATGATATTAATTCTTTCAATTTGTTTAAATATTAATCGTATTTACACAGTTGTCATGCTTCTCAAGTGAAATAATGCTTGGCCTGCGAATACAATCGTCATTCTAAACGGTTCAAGACAAATCGTCGGCCGTCCGTAACAAATGCGCTCATAAGCAAACGCGCAAACAACAACGCTGCTGGTGCGTTCGAGTTCACGTGATGAACACATAAACGTCCCGTTCGAGCAAAGATATTCTAGTTCAACCTGTCATATTCGCAATTATGCGGCTTGTATATCTTGGATAGCATTTCGCAAGATCGTCAGCGACTATACGTTTACCCATTGTGTTTCAATCAAGCTTTTCTCAATCGTGATGGATGTATAATTACTTAGTGTAAGCAACGCGAAATGCTGATTGACTTTTCACCACGGCGAGAAAGCTAAAACTTCCGGTTGTCCTTGCGAGCGGTTCTTCGACGTCATCCGCGACCATTAACGCGCTCCAACACCCGCCGTTTTCCCACCGTACTGAAAATCGTTGAATTCCACGCTGCCTCTCGTGCACGATGCCGCGACCCGCGAGTATTTCTGCCGACTGGTGGAGAGTCATTGTGCCGTCGGACGCTTAATTACGCGGGTGTCGTGTCCCATTCGCGAACGCTCGTCAACCCCCACCTCCACCGCGCACGATCATCGGCTTCCACGACGACGTTGCCCGTCACACCGGCAATTCTCTTTTTGTCGTCGCGAGATTAAGAAACGCGACGCGAAGGAGACGAAAAACGAGAAGGCGAAAAAATGGGAGGCACGAGACACGAGCTATTAGCGATCGCGTCATGCACACGTCGGCTCGCGCAGAATTTAACGACGCATTTCTCCAACGTCTTCCGCAGTATCTTGCTATTTGTCACGTGGAGAGAATAAATCGTGCCACATGCAAAAATTTCCGCAGAAATAATGACCAATGCGACAAAATACTGGCTTTAGAGCTGAAGCGAAAAGTGACACGCGCGATTTTACATTCATTAATCTACCCCGTGCGTTCTTTTCGAACAAATAAAAAATTACCCTCCCTGGCACGAAAAGAAAGAGCCGGTTTTTTTTCCCCGGCCGGCTCTGTCGCAGTGGAACTCGATAAATTGCGTGAAAACTCGTTTTCTCTACTCTAATGTCATTGAGAAATCATATTCTTCTCTCAGTGCTCGACAGAAGCGCATATTACACTGTCGTAAGTGATAGCGATCGATCGACGGCGCGACCGTCTTCTCGGCACAACCATCTAGAGACGCGTATCTCACTCGCTTTCTTCTTCTCCCATGTGATAGATACGTTAATTAGGCCGAGTTGTCTGAAAAAAAAAGATTGAAATCAGAAAGGTAGGGGCGATTGGTGCGTCACACCAGTTCCCGTCACTGCTAACCCAATTCGAGTCTCCCAGTAGCGCCGTAATAGAGTGGAATTAACTGGAACGAACGACCGCACAGTGCTCCTGAACTGCTGTCCTTCTTATTTAAGACTTTAACGGCGAAGCTGTTCATAATACCTATGCCTTTTCCAGCGCGGAAAATATTTCAACTTCTCCCATAATAATAAAAAATTCATTTGTCACGCTGTCCATTAAAATTGCGGATTCGCGCGAGAAAATACGTCTGAGTAAAGAATTTACATTTTACATGCGACATTTACGTGACACGGGACCGAAGAGGAGAGATTCGTGCCAGTAGGTGAATATAAATTGATACTCCGATCTCTGTATTTTCGTGTTACGTGTAACGAACAGAGGAGAATTTCTGTTGCCGTCGATGTTTTTGTACGCCGGCCCGCGATGGATGCCCGCTTTGGTCTTTAATGGTCTATTGATTTCCAAAGGCAAAATGCAACCTACCCCTAATAATAGCCGATTATATCTTAGCGTCGCGTCCGACCAATTGAGATCACGAGCCGGTATCGGAATAATCTTCTGCAATTTCCATTCCCACTGCCATTTACGTATTAGCTGTAAAAATATCGCGTTGCCGTTATTTTCCATGCCACAAAAGAAGACAGAATGACCGGGATTACAACTCGTTTATAATTTCTATTGCTGCGCCAGCGATATTCACCACGAAATTGATGCCATCAGCATACCTACATATATATATATAATACATATAATATAATGTCGGAGAGAAAAATCAATTCGTCAAGCCAACTAATAATATAGCGACAGCAAAGTTAAGTGACGTAATTTGGCAAGGAAGTATCGCTGTTTCAATGTTTTCTGCGCGCATCATTGAAATTTGGCCGCAATTTCTTTTCCACGCAGGTCGTAATTCTCGCTGAATTTTTCGGAACAAACAGATCCATTCGAGACAGGGCGCCGCCGCAGGATTTGTATCTTGTTTTCGAGGAATACTTTTTCGCCGCCAGATATAGCGCAATCTCGGTGTTTTCCTCGTCTTTGTCGATAACGGGGCGTGTGGCACGTGAAGCGTGTTTGCGAAGTCGAAGTTTCCCGTGTTTAAATCATCGTCGAGAGTGCAGAGAGATAAGTCGGTCGCTCGTTTTTCTCGCGAGTTTAAATTATGCCTTCGTCAACTAGTTGAAGATATTTTGCAACTGCGATTGCGAAACTTGTGAATAATTTACAAACTAATCGCCATCGTCAACTTTTTCGATCGGGAAAGTCGCGTCACGTCGCGTAACAGTTTGACGTATCATTCCGTGATCGGGGCTAAAAAAAGTTTGTATTTTTTAGGACAAGATCGCGCAAAAACTCACAAATTGATACAAAAGCTGCCGCTCGGGCGTGATTCGTTTGAATTATAGTAGTTACGGAGCTTTTAAGCCACTAAACCATCGACGCTCGAGGCTATGTTTTGTTTTACGGTCACGTGCATGTGAGGCAATAAAAAATATATATACATGTGTGTGTATATATAGATATATATATCTATATATGTGTGTGTGTCGAACTGTAGGTAGCTGCAGTTCCGCTCGTCGTCTATTGATTTTGGTCAAGATTTTCTTAGATTTATCGCGCTCGATCCGATTTGCGCTCGATTTTTCGTCCCACTCGCCTGGCAAAATGGAAAAGTGAAGTCGAGAGGATTGAATGCGCCTTCCCCTCTTCCAGGCGTCTTCGTGCCGGCGGCGCATAAACTGCACGTGCACGTCCGTAAGGTACATCATCTCCGCAATGGCGCAATATCGCATCCGCGCAATAGACTAATTCCGTACGCCGTACGAAGAATACGGCTTCGATGATTACATAAATTACGCGACGGCTCGTATCTAATAATCGCACCTGCTCTCGAGGGTTGCGCACCGGACGCGGCCGGAATATGAGAGGGAGATTGTTTCGAGTGAATTATTTCCCGCGCCGCCGGCAACGTACCGTTGAAGGTACCGTGACTAATGGCGCGTATTAATTAATTCATTATTTTGCGCACGAACGCTGAAGATACCGCGCGGCGTTTCCGTGACTGGGTAGAGATACGCGGATGTCGCCGTAACCATTTTAACTTTCAGTAACGAGGAATTATGGACCGGTAGCGCGGTAACCGCGACGTACGTGGCGCTTTACCGGCTTATCGGCTTGCAGCGAGGAAAAAAAAGTACCTGTGCATCTGAAGGACGGCGCTTCTGATTTCAGGAGACTACCGGACAGTGGGTCAGTCTCGGCCTAGAGCTGGAGCAGAGAGGCAACGAGATTGTTGGCACGAAGAAACCGACGGGCCATTCGCTCCTGATCGATTGCCGGCTGGAGCTGCCGTATGGTAAGTGACGACACAATCCCGCTAGATTACGGTAGATGATGAAAATCGCATGGTTGACGTATGTAATCGTACATATACGAGATATGGGAATACGTTTGACGTCATATCGGTGTCATATCATGTCGGGCGAACAGAAGATCCGACCTGCGACAGTTGCCGGCGAGAATATTCATGCAAATACTGACGTTGTAATTTGTCAGTTTCGACGCTACGATCGATTCGCGCCGTCGCATCTCCGATCTGCCGTTCGCCCGTTCGCTCCTAATCGCCCCCTTCGAACGCCAGCATGACTGCGTTCTGACCGCGCCATAATTTTTTTTTCTGCCACAAGATTAAGAGAGATTCCGCCGCGAAAAGCGGCAGCTCGCTCTTTACCGCGTGGTGTTCATTCAGCGCGATGCGATTGCCAAAAGTGTGCGCTCGCGAGGTCAGGAAAGGAAAGCTTGGATCGTCTTTCAATTTCACAACCAATAAAATCTGAACGTAATCCGAGATGACTCTGACGATAAGTGTCCGTGTGAAAGAAGTAGACAGAGGTCGAGAGAATGCGGGTTAACGCTAACAATGAGAGACAACAACTGAGAGACATGTAAGAGTACGAAGCGAAATTTTGCTTGACGCTGTGCGGAATAGCGGCGATAATGAAATACAAAAGTGCGAAGACAGTTCTGTCCCTATCACTCGACAAGATCGCAACATCCGATCCGTAATCCGGCGGAGAGAGAAAGAAATGATGCGAAAGCCATCATCGGCGAGAGCTGTTGAGTCTCTCTTTGCCGAGTGAGCGACAAGACGAACTTTTAATTGAGTACGTCTGCGAACTTGTCGAATCCGCTGTTGGCTCGGCGCCCGCACATTCCGACTTCACCGTCGTCATGCTCCTACGCAGTTACGTGTCCCGCGAATTGTTTCGACGTCTGCAATTCCGCGCGACAAAAGGTAACCGAGAAACGGCACGTGGGATTCCCGAAGATACGAAGGGATTTCCGAGTAAATGAAAGGGACTGCGAAGTTGCCCCCTGGAAGCTCCGACCGAGTGTTTCTTCCTGCCTTCCGTTCGCCGCGAGCGGAATCTAAAATCGTTAGCCCGGCCGTGTTTCTTAATCTGAAATCTAACGCGCTCGAGAACTCTCGTGGCGGGGGGCTCACGCGATGAAAAAGAGAGGCGACGCGAAGTAAGTTTGACATCACAAGCGCGTGAATTTCTTTCGCAATCGGATTTACGCTTGCCGATTACGTTCTCCCCTCGCCGTCTTTTTCCTATTCGTCGCTCGCCCTGGCGAGCACTGTCAAGGTCCCGTGCCCGACGACGTCCCTCCGGATATCGATGCAATTTACCGAGTTTTCGGGCGAACTCGTGGCAGCAACAAGTACAACTTTTTCGGGTTTGGCATACATATGCGTATCAGATATACGTGAAACCTTCCATTAATCCCGCTGTTTCCGCGGGACCACGAGGATTCATGCAATTACCGAGCGGGCCTTTAACCAGGATTGACGTGCTTTCACCTAGTGCCCGGTCGTCGACATGCCCGCACGATCGATACGCTATCAACCTTCCGCGACGAAAACGTCCACGAAAAGGGGGCTAATCGTACGTTACGATTCGCTCGGGCGCGTTTCCCGAATCCGGACGAATTTACGAGTGCACGAAAGCACTTGACATTTTTAACACGATTCCGCGGATAAGGCGCGCGGGGAACGATAACGCGCGCGCGATAGGCGCGACTTAATCCGTATGCAAATTCCCAGAAATTTATTTCCAACGGTCTCGGAACGCGGCGGGTTCTCGCGTAATAATATCACGATCTCGGATCTAATGTCGCGCCAGTAACTGCGCGAGTCTTTTCTTAAACGCCCGGCCGAAGCTCACAAGCCGACGTACGGCCCGCGCGTACGAACGTTCCGCGTTCCATTAAACGTGCAAATTATTTTTCACCACGCGATGCACGGTTTGACCGTGTTGCGAAATGAGGGAAAACGAGGCCGCTTATAATACGCCTCCGTCTCCCCTCCTCTAACACGTGTGCTGACGTTTCGCCGCGCGTACGGATCCGCGGAGCTCCCTTTCTCTCGCGCCATTTCTTTTTCCGCTCTGCATTTCCCTGCCGTCGCCGTCGCTTCCGGTTTTCGATCCGCGCCAACTGCGCGCCGTTTAATGGATTTTTACCGCGCACAAAGTACATTTCCCGCCCGTGTAATACTTTTTGTTATTGACTTTCTTTCCCCTCGAATGCGCAAAGAAAAAGAGAGAGACAGAGAGAAACGTTCTTTTATCTTATAAAGAACGAGACGAGAGGGAGAGAAGCTGCTTAAAGAGGAAAATCAAGAAGATTCTCGCAAAGAAAGACGCGGAGCGGGAATCGTAATTAAAGTTTATCTGAGAAATAGGTTGCCGTTTATCGAAGTGTGTACAGTAGCCCCGGCAAGGGAATTCCGAGCTCGTGGATTACAATTTCGTTGATTTAAAATGTCGAAAGTTGATAACATAATTTCTTCGAGAGTTACAGATAATTAATCAGTTGCTAACAAAATTAACGTCGTATTTACGTCACTGCGTGACGATGAGACTTGACGTACGATCCTTTTACTTTTCTCTACTTTCTCCACTTTCGTCTCTCGTGGAAGTGGAGTAAATATCGTCAGATAAATTTCGCAGTTTTACTTGTTTCTTAGTCTTTACTGGAAGAAAATTGCCATATCTATTGTTACAATTCGACGAGAGAAAGGTACGAAAGAAAAATATTGGTCTTGTGCACTGTCAAAACCTTTCGCGTCTTTTCGATGTGACTTTTCCTACCCATTGATTACTTTACGATACTTCTTTCAAGCATATATGCTCTAGGTTCCTTTTATCTGCAAATTCTTTGATCAATTTGCAGTTGATATTTTATTTCAGTACAATAAAAGATTATTTTTCACTTAATTGGAAGTAGAGATTTTATAGAATTTCAATTTAAGAATCAATTACAAAATCCGATACTGAATATCAAAATGTGAAAAAAAAACGTGCTCGGTCAGATTTCTACAAGTGCAAATTGTAGATAATCTACAGATAAAAGGAAGTTCTGAGAAAGTACTAAAGTACTTTGCATAATAACCGCCAAGTATAGCTTCCAAGAGGAAAATGCAAAGTATACAATCGTACATGCATTATTTCGCTTTCCTTTCGCAAGCCGGGAAGATTATAAGCTACAAGACGAAACTTACTTTTGGAAATCGCAATCGCGCGAGATGTCACGCGCTGAAGAGCGCAAAACGATGGACATGATCGCCACTCGAATCATGCACATCCACAACTTTCCGTCTGATCAGTGTCTGACCAATCAGGAAAGCGCGTACAACGAACTGGATGGAAAGCCCTGCTAACGAGCAAAACAGCAATGCAGTTGCGAGCAGCCCGGCCCATGTGTGGCTCAGGTACCCTCGTCAAGAGATCCTGATCGCGGGATCGTCCTTGATCGCGAGATCTCTATTTTCGCTTTATCGTTTCGACTCCACCGACCGACCTGCATCCGAGTACCATGTGATGTAACACTCTCGCCGATCGTGGATTCGCGTCCATCTCGCGCCTTTCTCCCGCCGTAAAACTTAACGATCCCCTTTAACGACCTCTCGATTAAAGCAGTTAATTACAATTAGCGCGGAGACTAATTCCTCGAGATGACCGAGATAAGTGGTTGAAGAGAGAATCTTCAATACCAAGATTTATCATCTAGATGAATTATTCTCGGTAATTTTCTATAACATTATAAAGATGCCAATATGCATTCCACATGTAAAAATCCGATATGTTGTGTCACTATAGTCACTTTTTTTTCCCGTTGTTGAGACGTGAAAATCTATCGAGTAATTATCTGAAATTTTGATAATCATCGTCACGCGTGTCCACGATCAGCGACAAAGAATATTCGTTTTATCTGTACGCAATTAGCGTTAACGAACCCCTTCTTGCTCGTCAGTCACTGCACCAGAAACCTCTCTCCCCGTCCCGAATTCCTCGGCTTGTCTTCCTTCACGCGGAAGTTTTTAATGCGCGTGAGTTGGCCGAGTAACGTCGAGCGTTTGTGACAATTAACGCGCGCCGCCGCGAGGAAACTCGGTTCGCTCGGGCGCGAAACGGAGCTCGCCGTCGCGCCGAAAGACACGTTTACGCCATTCAGTTTTATCTGTGCATATCGCGCCCGCCGGGGTATCTTTTGTCTTCCGCCAACCGATGCTCCCCTCGGCTCGTTTCATTAACTTAAGTGCAGTTGCTTTTGAGCTTTATGTATATTCACGTGCGTGTGTCGTGAGCGAGGGGAAGCGGAGGCGTCCCCGAGTGGGCGGTAGTCACGCGACTAGAAGTTGTTCCAGTCGTTAACGGTGGTCTTTGATACGATTTCGTACCTGATTAGCTGACTTTAATTACGACGTTGTGACGATGCGCGCGGCCGTGTTACTGGAAACCTACTTAAAGCCCTTTACCGCGAAAGTCGCCGACGACACGACGCGACGCGCCGCACGGGGGAAACGCCAACGCTCGATGTGTCCTTCGTAATTTTTCCATTGTTCTTCGAGCATTTTTTCCGCGTAACGCGAAACGTCGCATCGGCTGCCCCGGGCAACAGCGTTCGAGAAACACAACGCCATAAAACAAGCACAGCATCACCATCCCGAATGATCCTCCTCCCCCCCCCTTCACCCCACCAGATCACTGCGTGTGAATCTGTCATGTGTGAGTTTAGCGAAAAGAGGTAGGATGTTCGATGTTTCTGCTTTCACGTATTCTCTTTGATTGCCCTCGTTCGGCGCGCTATTGTTATTCTATTTTACCGGGAAATGAAAATATACGGTCACGCTACTGTCTGCAGCGGCAATATTGTTGCAAATGAGATAAAATATTTTCCACGCGACGTTTTCAATGAATGTCTAAAGGGTCGATGAAGCAGTCACCGAACGTTACGTGCCTTTAAAACGAGCACTGTTGTGTTTATGAGTGACGCACGTAGTGGAAAATTTATTAGCATTAACAGAAGAAGCAGATGAAACGACAAAAGCGATCGCTCAGCAAGTACAAAACGATGACGATTTCCGATGAATTTTAACCGTTACATTTATTTCATAAACATTCATATTCGATTTAACTCCAAAAACGATTTATTTGAATTATTATGTCCTCAAATATTTGTCCATTGAAATATCGTTCTCTTCTCATTATTTGATCAATTATTTGCCAGCTTCTGTTTCTCTGTTTTGCGTCAGTTTAATATCATTTTAATTAGCTTTGTTATTCGCACTGATGGATATTATGACGGTTAACTGCATTATTTCAGCATACGAGTACATAACTCGTTTATAACGTCGAGAACCTGAAGAAAGTTGCATAACTGTTTAATTGCTTAATTGGAAAGGAGACAAGATATTTGTTACACGCTCGGAATAAATATTATCGCTGTACATACACGCCCACGACTATTTTGTCTATATGAATTATTACTAGTTCGTGCATCTTAAATGTTTTCTTCTCATTAAGATGACTCCTTACGTCATAGAGAAATAATGAGCCTTGTGACGCAATTGTGTGATGTAATAATCGAGCATCCGGCGCCTCACATTCAGGCGCTGCATTTTTGCGCATTGTATTCGTTCAATTGGTCGATATTAACTTGAATCGACTGAAGACAAAAGAGACTTTCTCTCTTCAGGTATAAGTTCTTTTTTTTCGTGAGCACATACAACCACACGTACACACACACACACACACACACACACACATATATATATATATACACACAAACACACTTACACACTTATTCCCGGAGCACCATCGCACGTGCACGCAGTGGCGCGGCGATAGCACAATAGGGGGGTGATTTCGAATGAGTAAAGATAAGAAAGAGAAAGAGATCAGAGATCTTATTGTTCAATGTGTTGTTCTTTCAAGTATCGATACATGAAAGAGAGGGTACCTGCAGATACATTAAGCTATGGCT
Source organism: Tetramorium simillimum (assembly GCA_011636635.1). Lineage (NCBI taxonomy): Eukaryota > Metazoa > Arthropoda > Insecta > Hymenoptera > Formicidae > Tetramorium > Tetramorium simillimum. Next base: position 31,532 of record VBVQ01000074.1, on the reverse strand, counting down.
GCGACACTGTAATTAACGACTGTCCGTAGACACTTGTTCCCCTTTTTCCGCTCTATCTCCGTCTCTCTCTAACCTATCTATCTTACGTAACTATACCTGTATCTTGTAATTAGTTACACGGGAATTGTGCTGTGGCATTAACTATAAGTAACGTTAACGTCAGAATCGCAAACGAACCACGATGGGGGAGCAATACCGATATTAGTGGTTAGTACACTGTCCATCGTTACGTACGATTTCATTCGGGTGCGATGACGGGGAGCCCTTTTATAGTTCAATCTTATTCAAGCATGAGCAAGCATCATGGAGTATGTATCTATTCTTTTTCTTCGCGACCGTTCTCTTGTACAATGAAAGACATTCACGCGGTATTTCGAGAAAGAAAGAGAGAGAGAGAGACACTTTGAAAGAACGTCGAGATAAGAGTTGTTCGTTTATTCAATTTCTCTTAAAGATTCTTTCTGTATGATATGCTAGGACGACTGTAATGCATAGATATTCGATATATTATTACCGACAATTTTTTTTTAACACGGATGTGTAAGCAATTGGTATAACTGCTTACTGATACATAATAAATCTCTCTTTAATAACTTTAAGAAAAGAGATGCACAGAAAACGGATGTATACATTGCTCGAACATATCATATCCGAAGAAGGATTCTCTTCTTCGTCGTTTCTGATGTATGCATATGGCGCAACAATATTCTTGTTAATATATTACTTCGTTACGTTCAACGTGCGGAACGCATATCATGCGCGATACATCCTATTTTCCCGTCTACGGCAAAATTTAGACATTCAACATGTACGCAAATAACAGTCAATATTTGCGTGCAGCGTGTAATAAATAAATAGGACATTTTTCAGCCATCGCGCACTGGTTGTCGATCCGTTATTAATATGCGGATCTAAAACGCACTAATGGAATATCGAACAGTGGGCCATTTATTACTTTTACAAAAACAGTCGTTTTGTAAAGCTGGAACGTTTCTTTATTCAAATTAATATTGTAATTAATCAATTTGATTGCCGTTTGTATAGTCAAGCATTTTGAATACCCCTATAAAGTCATGAAAAATGCCACTTCAGCAGAAATGAATCTGCGTCATGTATTATACACATATAATACATATATACATAAGGCTGACAATCTGAAAAATAATTACTTATTCTGTATTATTCAAAATAGATTAATTATACGCTTCTGTTCCATATATGTGACCGAGCACAAAGAAGCAAACCGGATGTATAAGATTAGAGATAAAAGCAACGAGGAGTGATGAGTAGAACGAAGACGACCTTCCGGAGATTTAACTCGGCAGTAAATCGTCACCTATGTCGCTTAGTATATAAGGCGATCCATTTAGAACGAAATACACGAGTTCACTTTTGGTGCTATTCTAAGTAATCCGCTGCCTTAAGATAAACCGATGAGGTGGTATATATTGGATATTTAATTATTTAGTATTTTTATTATGGCAGTATAATGGATTTAATTCTGTTAAAATATAAATAAAATTAACACTAACATTTATAATATTAATCGAATAATGTGTTAATTCAATAAGAATCGCTAAGATTATTAAAGTTGACATAAATTTTTTATAATACTTGCTACATAATTGTATGATAATGGCGATGAAATGTTTGAAAAGATTTCAAGTGTTTTCTCGAGACGTTTTATATTGACGCAGAAAATCTTTTCAATCGTCTTCACGAGAGAGACATCAAACATCCCATTCGAAGTCAGCTGAAGCGATTCTTTCAAGTTGCGAAAGAACCAATAGAATCTGCTTGAGAAACACGGTAATGTGGTATAATTCCTTCAAGCGGTGAGAGAACACGGAGAGGGTGGAAACCACGGTTTCGGTGCTCTATTGTGTGAAATTTATTTCGTTTCTTTGAGGATATACGAGAAGTACCGTTGCTTCTTGTTCCGGAAGGTCGCTGCCATAATTGTGGAATCGTCGAAAATGAAGGGAATGAAGGAAATACGCGAATTATGTCTTACAATTAAAATTAACAAAATAATTAATATAAACATATATCAAATTTAGCGAATAATATAACAACTTCCTCAGAAAAAGGAGATGGTATCAAAAGTACAATAAAGAGCACACTTTGTACGTCTCTCATCAGATTATACAGTACGTGAACTCGTCTCCAAATATATTCGACCGAGATATCGACACCGATGTCTCTAATTTAGCCATCCGAAGGTGAGTGACGTCTGACGGAGGAAAGAGGGAAATAACGAGCGAGGCAGAAATAGAGGAAACACTTTTGAAACCAGGAGGAACCGCTTTCGCGATGAGCGTCACGGTTGTCGCTAAAAGTTTGTCAATATACGGGTGGCCAGCTGTTACTGTTACGCCATTACCGACGCCTGCAGTTACGACATTGCATTTATTACGGCCGTCCAGCCGGCAACGCGCAACAGCGGAGGGAGACGTGTCAAAAGTGCAAGATACTTTTTTCCAATTGCCGCGTTACGGCACTCATGGCACTGAATGTGTTTCCTTTCTCTTCCATTTTTTTCTCCTCATATTTGCCGATGAGACGACGGAGTCGGCGCGCAAGGCGGATGAAAGAGCCGTCGGCTGCGGTAGGGAGGATAACGAGGGTCACCAAAGGGGTGGAGACACGCCGCCGAGGTTGAGGTAGGACCGAAACTTGCGCCAGCAGCAGCTGGTGGTTCTCAAAGAAAAGCGGACGACACTTACAAGACGGCCCGTTCTCCTCAAGGATCAAAAGCTTGACCCTTTTTTTTTAATTGCATCCAGAGGGGTGGTTGAGATACGATGTGGAAAATCATGTTCTCTGCGATGCATAGTGGCGAGCTGTAGCCAAGATTCAACAGAAATTACACGTTTTACGTAAAAGAGCAACGAGGTGCATGCGGCCTTACAATATCTCTAAGAAGAAGAAATATAAAGCGCTAAGTTGAGTTATTATATCTGATCATTTCTCAAACGAAAAGGCAGCATGTAATGATCAGGATGGATATTTTTCTACTTGCGCACGGGTGGCACTAAAATTGTAAAAATAAAATACTACGAGAGAAAAACGTGGAAAATGTTTTATGGATGAAACATACTCCATTTTGGAATAAGATCAACAACGGTACTTTCGTCAAGATGTCTACTTCTAAGTAGCCGATCCAAGTGCTAGTTAAGCAGCAGACTCTGTCCTTAGGGAAAGGGATAGCGAGACGAGAAACTGATGCACTCAACGCGCGCATGGAGTAAACGCCGGGACGGTCGTCCTCTTCTTTCCACGGGGGACCATCTTCCAACGTCGTCAGAGTAGCAGAATTGTTGGCTGGAATTGAGTAGCTCGCGAAATAGTTCCATAATAAATCGGCCGGAGCTCTCTGGAAGCGGCGACTCGCGCGTTGTCGTAGTTTGATAAAGTTTGCAAATCCTCTTCGGAGTTTGTTGGTTCAATATGTAATTATGATTGAGCGCAGAAAGAGAGAGAGAGAGAGAGAGAGTGAGAGGGGGCAAGGGGGAAAGGGATAACGCTGTGAGTTGATATTATTTATACAGAGTAATCTGGCGAGGTAGATTGCTCTTTCTAGACCACTTACCGAGATTCGTGCAATTTTCGAGCAATGTGTACACCCGATTACGGCAAACGAATATGTTTTACGTTAATTAAATTAGAAAAAAAAAAGAAAGACGTACGATATGTAAGGACCTACAAATAATATCTGATCAAAATGCAAAGCTCTTGTAACTGTTTTACTCGCGAGCTCGTTAGCTAGACTAGTGGAACATTGCTGTAGACACACGATATAGGCAGCATTTTAGTTATCTATTTTTTTTAATCACGAGAACTAAGTACGTATTTAAGTAAACTTAGGATGACAGATCGGTTGAAGACGATCAGATTATCGAGACTCGCGATTAACTGTTTCCCCATCGATATCTATCTTTTCGAAAGACCCCGAGAACACGGAGGCGGCCGATCTGCAGAGGAAGCTGGAAATGCTGAACAACATGATGGACCAGGAGGCGCGGGCCGAACAGGCACGAAGGCAGATATTGTACAATATAGGCCACTGTAAGTACCGTCAAGTTACAGTTTAGATGGCTGATATCTTATTCAAATCGCTCGTTACGGCGCGAGAGAAACGTCCCCGATCGATTCCGTCTCTGATCCGGCACGGATTCGCTCGCGATATACCGAGGATTGATTTTTTCTTTTCTCCCCGTGGAAATTTGATTCACGGCAAATTCGCACAAATGAAACGTACACATACATCTCCCGATGTAAGCCGAGAAAGCAAGAAATCACGGTATTGATTTTTATGATAGAGTTAGCCGTATTAAAGTGAAAATGCGGGTATTGAATTATTTCGAGTCTCCAGCTTTATTCTGCATGTATCTTTCACATTCTTTATCACGGATCGATCGCGACCGATTTATAACGCACTCTTTGCACTACCTTCGCGATATACCTTCGTACTCTCGCTCGCGACCGTTATCACACTCCGTTTTTTTTTGTCTCCATTCCGAGAAAAAAAAAAAGAAGCGTGATACGCGAGAAGATCGATTGTCATGCGGATAAACGCTGTAATATTTACATCGCGAGCATTAATTTGCTGCAGCCTACGTCACACGACACTTTCATCTACACGTCGGGTCGTCTGACATACTTGCAGTATTTTTAGAAACCGTGGCTTTCTAGGTCGTTCGCTTGAACGCTACTTCCGAGTAAGTCATAAAACTTTTACGCCCTTGTTTTTCCATGCGAGAAATCAATTTGGTTCCGTGCTGGTCCCTATTTTGCAATCGGCGATCGTACACGCCGCGTGTCTTACCCACGGAGAGTATGTAGCGTGCTACCCCGAAGAAACAGGCATACGAGACGCCATTTCATATGTGTTATCGGCTATCGACGTGTCGTCGGTAACTTACCACCCAGTTGTTACAACCCCTTCTTAGCAACCCCTAGCCCGTGTAACAGCTATGAGAAAGGCATGTAGCAAGCAAACTAGCTCTCTCTCTGTACTGAACAAATCGTTTTGGTGTCTGGCCGATCTTTTCCGTTCTATGTTCTTGCAAACGTTTCCATATATATACCCTCCGTACGGTAATTTGCATTCCCACCGGTCCCAATTTCCGGAAGAAAAAATAGACACACACGAGAGACTAAGAAAAAAAAAGAGGAAGAAAATCAAGACGGTGCCTACATAACGATCAATTTGTCGCATGGCTGTTAACTATACTTATCTTGCTTCCTGCTATTGCACCACTTCAGTTCCCGGATTCTACCAATATCGACCAATTCTGCCTGCGGGAAGTTGCGAAACTGTCACGACCAAGTTGGAATTGGCTTCACGTTTTATTCAGGGAAACGAACGCGAACCGTCAACTCACTATTCTGATGTGAAACGTGAATTTTGCAAAGTACATTATCGATTTGTTTTCTGATAGGCAGGCATGAAAATAGAACTTGGCGGATCATTGCAAAAAAAAAAATAATTTGTATTTCCTGCTCAGAATGTAACTTTTATTTCCCCTTTTCAGTTTTATGCGTTTTTGTTTCCTAACATTCTTCAGCCGTAGGGAAATAAAATGATTTCTGTCGACGTTGCAGAAGCGAGGCGACGTTCCAATATCCCAATGCAAAGTTGTCAGGGCAATATCGGGCGTCGCTAAAGACTTTTACTCCAGTCCGTTCGATCATTTCCCCCAATACTCTATACATTGTAATCCATCTTTCAGCGGGCTACTCGGAGGACTCTGACTACACGTCGGATTTGAATTATCCAGTAGGTGGACAGGGCGCGAACAGCTCGGCCTCGCAGTTTCGTACGGCGGCTAACCAGCTGGCTACACCGCAAAGGTCCCTCGAGACATCGAGAGAAAATAGTTACGAGAGAGACGATCATCAGGTATTGATCGACGGCAGAAAAGTTTTGCACGGGACACTTAACGAAATAGATACGTTATTAAATAATTCCTAACACAACGTTTAATAACTCTCAAACTATTTAGTTATAAGTTTAATTGCAAAACTATGTGGATTATGATTTGAACGATTGGCTTCTCTAATCCTCGTCGCTCCGTCGGCGACATTTTAATTACGCGGTAATAAATTAAGAAAGTAACGTCGCTAGATTCCAGTCACCGTCGGAGGAAGGCTGGCACCTGGTAATTACGGAAGTTACGGGAGTTCGGGTCACAGTCCGAGATATGACGAGCCATATCCGGAGGATGGTCTACCGCAGCGGTACTTGCAGACCCAGCAGCATCCTTCAGAGTCTTCCGAGCCACTCTTCTACAATAGTAGACCGAAGCACTACAAGGAATACAGGTACGACGCGTCGAAAGGTCGCGAGAATTCCCAATTAGCATATTCGACAGTGAGATAATAAATCAGCGCTAAACCACATTGACGATATGCTGTGATCTATCGCACTATTTTGTGCGAAAGCAAAGATAAACATAGAGCGTTTTACCATTCATGCGCCAATCGCGCATAGTCCTTAGTGTTAAAATGCCCAGAGATTGATACGACGGAAGAAAATCGTTTATATTATTTTCTTACCTGATTCAGACGACGGAAGCACACATGGGATTACGAGGACAGGTACGATGTGTACGGTGTACGAGCGCGGCCGCGTGGTTTCGTGAGAATTTCAGTGAACCTCTACAGCACACACTCACTCACGCATACGCGATTATCAACTTCATCCATCATGTTTTGTTCTTACCGTGCATATCACGATTGGCACCACATCGTGCATTACCGCAACGCTAGGTTGGCTTGTGATTGCATTGCACTCAATTAATCGTATGCAATTGCAAACACATCGATCGCAACAGTGATTACGTCGGGCAAACCGTACGTTATAATATAGGCCATCGCCGAGCACTCGTTTCGCCTTAATAATGTGCATAAAAGAATAAGAGACTCATGCCTTTAATTGATGGTTGTACTTGGCTTATATTTTAGTTGCACGTGGCTTTGCCTCTGCGACTTGAAAATATCTCGAGAATCTTCACGCGAGGGATATGTAGGTACTGTTGAATCATTTCAAATCGACGATATTAATTCAGTGCAAGTTGGAGCAATGCATTAAATCAATTCACAGGCATTTGCATGGTGCAATTAGTAATTGCAGCTCAATCATTCAGGGAGATCGACAAAAAGTCCCTTATCATGAGTCATCTCATCTTCGGTTCAATCCCTTCGTTCTGTTGTGTTTAAGGAGTCTTGATCGTTATCTCATGCTTTCAGCCAAGACGGCTGGTTCAGCGAGGGTACATATGATTATCATGGCACGAAGACCGATGATACGAGAATTTATAGCGATACTGAATATTACGCAAACAACACGACGTCTACCACAAGAAGACAGAGAGGAAAAGGTACTAGGCCCCGATTAAATGCACCGCCAATTATTAAATAAAATATTTTTTATTTTTCTTTTATTTTTCTGTCTTTTGTTTACTCCTTTCTCTCTTCTATCCTTACACTTTACACAGAATCCGAGATTCTACACAACAATAAATAAAATATACATTAAATACGTCTGCATATTTTTAATTATACTTTCACTTTCAATTTTATCGAATATTCGCTAAGATGTATAACCAGAGATGAAGACGAATGTGTATGACATTTTTGTCTGTTTTCCAAGCAATTCCGTACAGAAGACCGTCTCTGGAGAGACAGATGACCCTATACGACGATCACTCGTATTACGCTGATGGATATAGCAGCGACGGTAGAGTGGGTAAAATGAGCGCTACGTATCCAGAATGCGAGACGGATATTAGGTATAACGAATACTACGATACCATAACGGGATACGTCTATCAGGATGAGAGGTAAGCCAATATGGCGCCAACAAATGCTGCGAAGAAAAAAAAATAAAATCATCGGAGAAGAAACTGAATTCTCGTCTCTCTTTCTCTCTTTGCAGATATGGTCAAGACGACGAGGACAGGCAGTGGGACAGTGGAGGGAAACGAATCTTAGGAACAAGTACATACTATGAAAATAAACGAAACCGAAAGACGCTTCCGCAGAGGCCGGCTTCGAGCATCGGTATACACCGGCCGGATTACAGACCCACTGTTACCCGACAGCGTAGTTACGAATCGGATGAGCTCGACTACAAGTACGTTACGCTTTATTATTATAGTCTTTTCTCTCTTTCATTCTAATTTTAATATAAATAAGCGGAACGTTAGGAATATGCTAAAATTACTGAAAGTTAAAAAGAGTACGTGAGTTAAAATTGAAGGAAACTTGAAATGATATATACATACAGCTGAACATGTACTTGAGATGACATATATACGATATATATGTATGTATAATGCTCTGTAATGCTTTTAATATTTTTTTCTAAAGCGGATACAATACTCGTCGCCGGAAGATCTTGCAGCCGCAGCAACGTCCGATGTCGCGGCAGGAGGGTGGCACCGGTAAGAAACTACCTCCGACCCCGACCAAGCCGAGCAGCGTGGTGATCAACCGTAAGCTCGCCTCTCTGCCCGCTACGCCGAGCAGACAACTGCCAAAGACCAGAACGCCCTCCGAGGAGAGCTACTACAAATCCGACTATAACGAGGACTATAATTACGCTTATCGTAGTCAGGACAATCTGCCGCAAGACACGTATACAGAGAGCATTTACAGCCAGCAGCAGAGCGGCCAGACCGACTCCGTTAACAAGACTCGGTATCCCGAGGTAAATCAGGATAATCAGTACGGTTACGCGACGCAGGTCGATGGCCAATATGATCAGTCGTATCCAGAGCAACATGTACAGAATAGTTACGAACAAACCACGTACGCGCAACAGAACTCATACAAGGACGAGTACCAGCAACCTTACGCGCAGGAGAACACTCAGGCGTATCAGGAAGCGTATCTGGACACGACATATCCAGTCGCCAGCCAGGCAAACAATCAGTACGCGAATCATGCGAAAAATCAGTTCGACAAGCCCGACGGCATGATAATCGAAGACAATTATCACGAGATGGGCTTCAATCAGAATAACGTTCAGTATCAACAACCGGAATATAAACAACAGGAAGTTTATCAAGAGCAATACGATGATTACGGTGTCACCACCGTGCCGACGAGCGTTTACGATCAAAATAACGTCACGAACACCTACAATCAGTATCAGCCGGAACAGTATGATTCTCAGTACAATATCAATACGTCGACCGATTATCAGAAGACTTATCAAGAGACGTATAATCAAGTGCCTGTTACGTCGCAGGATAATTATCAGGAATCCTATACCAAGCAGCCGCAGGAAGATTTTGTAGATCAGTATCAAACTCCGTATAGTAAGCAGAATGACGTGCCTACGACGTATAAGAATAATTATCAGGAAACTTATCAGGATTATCAAGAATCGTATGATGAGTACCCAGACTCGTATCAAGGATCCTTCGAGGACCAGCGTTACAAAGAGAGTTCGGCGACGGCGACGGACAGAAGACAGAGCGAAGTGCCTGAGCTATCCGTGACCACGCCACGAGGTCAGACGAGAACGAACGGTTACCCGTCAAGCGAGTCAGAATATCTCTATCAGTCTCAAGAAAACGAGGATGCGTTGAGTAACTCGAGAAGAAAGAAACTTGGCGCCAAGCGCGAGGCCAGCCCGCTTCTTCAGCAGAATACGGACTCGCTCGAGTCGAGAGACGACGAGCTGAAGGATTCGTTCGAAACCGCCGTGAGCTCCGTCGCCAGCAGTCAACTCAAGAAGGCGTACAGCGAGTACTCGACGGCAGGTGACTCGAGTCCGGCGCCCGTCACCATGGTGGAGTCTCCTCAGAACGTCGCTCAATCGCAGACGACGACGATGGTCAATCACGTGACGGCTAATCACGTAACCACTACCGCGATGGTTCATACCACTACGAATATCGTAAACGCGAAACGACCGTTGGCCAGAACGGATTCTTACCAGGAGGATGTTATCGAGGACGAGGATTATCCGGAGATCATTCCTAAAGACACGCAGCGAAAGGATTCGCAGTTATCGCATCAGAGTCAACACACTCAGTCAACACTCTCGCAGAAACCGAAGCTCACGAGAGGGGACTCTTACGTCTCGGATAACTACACCGATGAATCTTACAGTCGTAGAGAGTCGTACGCTCAACTGCCTAGGAAGGATTCCTTCTCGTCGACCACTGAAGTATTTAAACCGCCTCTCACCAGAACCGACTCGTATCAACAGAGGGATCTGCGAGGTAGCAATTATGGACATAACTTTACGCCGCAGCCCATTTCCCGAGCGGAGAGCTATCAACGCGGTCACTTCAAGGATCAGGAGTCGATAGATCAGAGCGATATCGTTCTAGGCAACGCAGTGAACGGTGATTATCAGATGCGGGACGAGACTCTTGAGAGGTATGAAAAATTAAATTTTATAATTATAAATTATAATTAATACTTGAACATGTAATAAAAATATTCTTTCTTTGATATCAGTTTAGATGTGTCAACTTTTTATTTCTGCCAAAGGTACGAACGGGGTGAGGAAGCCTTGCTTCGTAACTCTCGAGAGGACTCACTCGACCAGTACAAAGGGACTCCGCCTTTGTCGCATATGGAAAGTCCGCGCGGTAAGATTATTTTGCTAATTTTTAATTAAATAAATAATACAATAATATGTAATATTTTCTTGCTAATCAATCGATCGGCTGACTCAATTTCAGGGAGTATAATAAAGCAGGCGTCGTTGGATGAAAGCGTTCAGATGGACACTCCGCCGAGAAGTCCGCCGGAGCCGCCGCCCGATGAGGAACTTCTCGGGATGGTCGGGGTCACGCCGGTTCCCACGCAATTGAAGGAACGTCCCGAGATGACGGCGAGGCAGCGATGGCATTGGGCGTACAGACAGATCATCATGCAGCTAAACGTACGTAAAACTTGACAAACTTGAAAATTTTTATTTTTTCACGTATGAAGATGACGGATAGCGGAGCAATAATAATAATTGCCAACAAATGTTAAATTCTTTATTTCTTAAAATTTCGGCCATTTAACCAATCGCACCAGTATTCGTTAGAATGACGGTCAACGATCGTAGGGACGACCTTTAGAAAAATGCGGCGATGCCGGTATCGTCGGTAGTAACCCGCATTTGTCGTAGTCCTTCGCGACAAGCCCAATGGCCTTGTCAATCATTACCTTCACGTAACATCGATTTGTTGCACGCGCAGACGAACTACCCGGTTCTCCGGTCTGTCGCTCGTTTATATGTTAATTGTTCAAGGACGGAAGGTCGCTGGCAGTACGTTGATCCCCATCGAATATATTTAACGAGGCTGCGAGATAGGGACTCGTCGATCCTATCTATAGTCGTGTATTATTTGCATAAACTAGTTTCGTCCATATTTAGCGATCGCTGATGCGCCAATGTGTCATTATGATTGATAGAACGTCGACGACGTTATCATTAATGCAGAGGCAGGTGGAGTTTCGCTCTCTATCGATTCGGCAGAAAAATGCTTTTCCACGACCAGACAAAAACAACACTCGACTCGGTATACGTGTATCGGTATATATGTATATCAGCTGGAAAAACGATTGATCAAATATCTCACAAATGGCGTGCAGATAAAGAAGTGTGACATGTAACATTACTTTCCGAGAAGGATGCGACGAAACTGTTAAATAATCGGACACTCGCGTGACGCAACGATAGCATCGTTTCGCCGAAAAGTTCGTTTCAATTATTCTCGAGTTTATTCTACTTGAAACTCTCTCGTAATACAGCGACGAATATAAAAGTCACGGCATACGTACATTACGGCAGTTTTCTGCTTTTTTCGCTCGTGTTCTACTTGCTCGCCGTAACTTGTGGCAGAGACATATTTCTTCCTTCAATTGCGCCGATATTCCGCATTGTGCTAATCGACGACTGTTAAACGTTATTACCGTCATACGATGTATATTGATTTAGGTGTAAGGCAAATACTCGACGACATAAAGTACCGTAGCGAATTATTGACGCTCGTTATCGCCTCGGCGTCGCCACCTTAAAAGTGTATCGCTCGTTGTCGGACCGTCCGGTGCCAGATTAACGCCTGGCTTACACGAAACTTCCATTAACGCAGTCTTGTCGGGCCGGACGAAAGTGCCGGAGTACGCACCTGGCGCACTCCTGGGAACCGCAACAGTCGATATATCGTATGTGCTCGAGAAACTTTGACTCTCCGCCGGTGGAAAATGTAAATTCGTACGGAGCCGTGGGTGGGCTGAAACAGGCAGTTGCTGAAGCAATTGTTTGTTTTCCACTTCCACGGCTTGGAAACCGTACCAGGAACTCCAGAAAGGCCGACCCGTTGGCCTCGTAATTGCCACAATCAACAACAGTTTGAATAGCTGTTGATTTTTGGAAAAGAAGTTACGCGTATGATTGTCGCGAGATCGTGTCAAAAATGCAATTTCTCCCCCTCCCTCCCCGCCATAAAAAGAAGAAAGAGAGACAATAATAAACGGAAAAAATAGCAATGCCACGGCATTGTTTAGACTTCATTTGAACGAACAAACGCCACGAGCGTAAGTTTTTCGCGCACAAGAGAACAATAGCTGAATTTGCTGTTACACTTGTGGGATTCAGTTATCGTCCTTGCGTGGCCTGGCGCATTCGTTCGCGTACTGCTTCGTTCCCTCGTTGCCTGCCAGCCGGAAGAACCTCGCCTCGGCGGAATAATCGTCTTATGGGAAACAATTTAGGATTGATCTACTTGGAGATTCGACTCGACGTGAGGGATATGGCTCCCGAGAGCACGGTTTTCACGATACGTAACGCACTTGTGCGAATCAACCGTTTCGGTCCTACGCGAAAACATTTATCGTCGATTCTGTGAGTCTCGCGAATATCGGAATATTTCGTGGGATATTTTCCCGGATGATTCTCATTTTCCTCCTCTCTTTCTCTCGTCGCGCACAATGAAAAGAAAAATGATCGGATCGTGTTAGGACGGATATTTCAATGGCGGAGGAATTTTTCTGCTGTTCAGAACGGAGTTTCGCCGCTAAAGCGATTTATACGAGTTCAAGGGTTGGCCACCCGAGCGTAGTATTTTTCCTCTCTTCTTTGTTTCTTACTGATAAAATAGCTTTTACGTGTAGACACGTTCTTGTACTTGATCGTGACTGCCGGTAGTCACCGCCGCGGTATTACTACGCACGTCGGCGGATTTCTCCGCCGCATCGCCGCCACGTTTTTTTATTATTCACATAAAGATGTAGGTTTCCGTGCTGCGAGCGCACTCACTTTGCATTTTATTCGGATTCCTTCGCATCGCATGCATTTTGCATTCCGCCGTCGAACTCGCCTTGATAAAGCCTCATCTTCCCTTCATTTTGTTCTCCACGCACAATTTCTCGCGCTTATAACGTAATTATTCACGAAGAACTCTGCCGGCCTATCTCGAAATATGTACAATTCAAGCATACAGAGCAAATGCAATTCGCACATATATGCTCTATATTTCAATTTCCCGTCAATTATAATTACATTAACTACATTCAATACAGCATATATTTATATTTTAATCAATGCATATAATTTACATATTAATTAAATCGGATACAGATGCGCATGTGTATTAAGGAGTGTTTTACGCATTTATCGAATTTCTATATGCGTACGATCAAACGTGGACTGACTCCCTTCAATAATGATGTAATGCATTTATCGTGAAATTACTTCAGCTCAGTTTAACAAGTTAGAAGACTCGTTCTTTCTTTTAACCGTACACGCGTTTCCCTGCGATAGGACCTCGTAGAACGTAATCTATGTAGGCCAAGCCGGTGGCCCGCGTCGTAATCAGAAGCCCGTATGACTGCCAATCCGACGGCGAGAAATCGGTATCACCTTCGCGGCAAGGTCTTGCCTCCCGCCATTTGCTTATCGCGACTGGCGCTTGTCAACTCGCGAGCTGAACGTTTCTCTTTCAGTATTGTAATAGTCAATGGTCCGGCGAGCTACGAGCTACACATCAGCGAAAGGGCCGAAGAGCGAAAGTCTCGCTCCGCTCTTAAGCCTCCCTTGAAGTTACCTCTTCTCATCACGTTCAAAGTTAAGCACACCTTCAACGAATCGGCGAATGAAAGAGGCGGAGCAATTGTATCGATCGTTATTAGGCTTTTATTAGACGGAAGTGTCGTCGTATGCCTTGCAAAGGGCGCGTCTGTGCGGGGGGTCATGTTAACTTAAGTGAAAATACCACCGAGTGGTCCAGCCGAGGGAAGCTGACCACCACCTTCAGCTCGGTTCTCGTGCTCGGATCTTTTAGCGAGTCTGATCGTGGAACTGGCTGAAAGAGGATCTTCCCTTTCACACGAGGGTACTAGAGATCTAACGTCAAGATAAGTCGCGCCGCGCTTCTTGGATTTAAATACTGGCAACATGAGAAAATTACGTAGGGGCTCGAATAGAAGATTATCTGAAAAAATTATTACGAAGAGGATAGACGGAGGAGTCAGGTGTCTGTGGATTATACGTGCAACGAAGATCGATATCACGAGTCATGAAAAGAAAATGCTACATGTATAAAAAAAATTTTTTTTCAACTAGTTGCAGTGTAAGGATACAATTAACAGACGGTGTGAACGAAACTCGATAAGCATTGAAGCGGATATCCTTAAATAGCGGATGTGACACTATCGCGAATATCCTCGAAGCACATAATTGCTGATTTGTTTCAATATTTTGATAGCTCTACACGACGAAATGCTGAAACCGTTGCGGATCGTGAGAATAACAGTGACTCTTGTCATTCGGAAAAATAACGTTATGACGAATTGAATTCTCAACTTCTGCTGAAACAAAAGGAGCTATCTTATTGAGTTGCTGAGTCAAGAAAGACGAAAAACTACACAATGGAGACTCGGGAAAAATCGACGGAATGGGCTTTATTGTTCCCTTTGAAAGCGGGCCTGTTCGCTATGAAGTCATCGCTGTCTTCGAAGAGCGTGAGCCGCGGCGAAAAGGAGAGGGAGAAACTCTTGAAGAAAAATTCGCTCGCTCAACCGCGAGCGAAGATACGTCGAGGGTCGTCCTTGTCGGATCTGGATAAGCTTCAGAGCAAGCCGATCCTACCGGATGTTGTCAAATCGACGGAGAAATGCTCCGAGTCACTTCCGCATTCGCCCGCCTTATCCCGAACGAATCTTCAGCTGGGCAGCAGCAGCGTAAGAGGTAGCATCGGCGATTTGATGAACATGAAGAAATACGGCGGGTCCACTTGGAGCGTGCGGAGCGAGACTCTGATTGCGAAAGCCGTGCCATTGAGCACGGTAACGACAAAGCAAAGTTCACCGATTGACAAAAGCATGGAGGATGATCTCGAGAACGAGTTGCAGGACGAGTTCCCGGTCTCTGGAAAACCACTGACCTCCGCTCAGAGGACCCAGAGACTCAGCAGACTTATCAAGAAGCAGCGGCGAATAATGGTTTTCAGCCCTAGCGCTCTGCCGAGGGATGTGGTAAGTCGTCGCCGGTAAAAACGGGGATTGGAACGTTATTTTCTGCAGCGTCGGTAGGATACCTTTATTAGAGAAACGTCAGTATCCGTCTTCAATAAGACCTTTAAATCGCCTCTAATTCAGTCTGTTAAAATTGTCTGTCGTAATCACTGAGGTAAATAGGACCTTTGTAGTCTCCGCGGGATGAAAAGCGAGCACAGACTATTTTCATGCCCGTATTTGTGCGGATTACATTATGTCATTTTACGGGCGGCAGTAGTAGCAAAACGCACTGGTTTACATGGCAGACAAGTGAAGTTACAAATCACGAGTCACGCGTCCACATTTGTCTCTCGCCATTCGCGCCACGTACACGCTTTATTTCTTGACGGATTACGAACGAGACCGCGCGGACAAGAGGGCAAAATGGAGAGAACCATTTGCTCGACGAGGTGGTTTGTTTTATTGTTTTTTATTGCGGCGGCGCGGCACGTACGGTGCCATTGTTTGATTTTTATTGGACCGATAATTTATCGGGTCGAATATCGATGATGTTCATGCGTTGTTTCTTACGATGTGCACACTATCGAAGACAGTAGCTCTCTATCGATCTCATTGTTGAACGTGGAGACGAGAGGATACTGGGCCGTCGCTTTGGCTGAATTCGAAACAGCTTTTGCCTCCGCGCTCCCGCAGACACTTACGAGACTTGAAATATTCATGATATATTCGCGTCGCCTATATGTTGCGGGGCTTACCGTTAGACGCTTTGTATCCGTATCCTGATACACGCGCGGTCATCACGGGGTATTTGTCTTTCAGGCTTGTTATTTGAGAGCGATGCTAACGAGAGGGTGTAAAACGAGAGCGTTAGCGTTTGCATCTGCCTCCGCGCCGTCAAAGTATCGTGAAACCATCGCGGTAAATTCCAGCCGCATTCGCGCGATATCGCCGGCCCAAGTTTTTCTAAATGATCATGAGGTACGAGAAGTTACTTGGATGCAATTTCCACGCAACGAGATAATGCCCTCGTAATTTAAACTGATGCATTCTACGCGGAACAGGAACCACCGCTAAAACATATTATTGGAGTCGTTGTCGAGGAAATTTCTAGATATGTCCGTCGTACCATTTCTGCCGCGTAAAGTTTCCCGTCGTTTTCTATAACTTCGCCGTAGAGAGTCATTAGCGTTACTTCAGCGAGTTAATGGGACGCTGTTTCGAAACGTGTGTTTCGTGCAAATTGTCGTATCATCTGGATGTATCGCGGAAGTAACTCGGAGAGAATTTTGATAGAGAGCCTTCCTAAAGTTACGTGATTTAAAATCAAAACAATTTATTATCGGAAAATGTACATTGCTTCATACGCAAATTGCTTATATGGAACGTAATATGGTTAAACGGTTTTTTTTTTTCATTTGAAAAACTATTAATCAAGGCACTGGCTCAGTTTACTTTTAGTGTCGATAAGCGTCAAATAGCCAATCGATCGTGGATTAACCGATCTTATGGTCGTCCTGGTGCTCAGTTTACACGATGTAGGTAATCCTCTAGATGCTCGTTAACGTTCTCGTTGATTGACTTACGCTATTAGCCGGCTGCAACAATGACAAATGAACCTCTCACCAGCGGTTTCAGCTGAAACACAAACGTAAGCAGGTTCTTATCTTCCTGTGCGATCCGACAAGGAGTAACACGTGTACCTTCTAAATCTTTTCTCAACTGCGCTCGGCTTTTTTTTTTTATTTAATTTCGCAATATTTACTCGTTCTATATTGGTAGTAGGTCGACGAATTACGTCTTGGAAATTGTCCAAGTGCCGTTGAGAAGGGATTTATTGTATGATTTCGTATCTGTTCTTCAGACAACGAGAAGGCGCTTTCCTTTCAATTTGAGATTTTTGTATTTACCGAGAAGATTGTAAAAAAGAATTAAAAGCGGGGATCTTCGTCCTTTGAGGTTGCCTGTATTCATCGAATCAGGCCAATTGGTACTGGTCCAGGCGCTTTGGAAACGTTTCCTTTTATCCGTTTCGTCAGGCAAACGAGGCATCGACCCTCCGATTTGCCTCGTCTTCTTATCCAGTCCGCTCCGCTTCCGGACAAGTCGCGAATCTCGCAGCGATCCTCTCACATGATAGTCTCAAAGATACCCGATCATTAAAAGAAGCGAATTCGAAGCTGCGATTTAATCCTTTTGCGTTCAAAAGGAGCGAGCTTTTTCTATCAATTTTCGCAATTTGCATCGCTCGCAAAGCGGATCGCAAAGCCGATGCAAATGCGAAACAAATTTTGATGTTGCACGATACGGTCATTGCTGTGATTTACTTGACTAAAAGCTTTCTTCGATTTTCATTATTTATATATATATATATATATATATATATATATTCTAAGTCGTAAAATGCGCTTTTAGAGCTGAGCCTCTTAACTAAGCTGTTAAATAAATCCCTGTAATTCTTTCACTCCTACACAAACGCAATGTGATCTAATCAGCGAACCGTCACAGTCGCAAAACAGTATCATGTGACTTTATCGCTCTCAGTTTTATAGCTTCCCTCTCTTACCAGCATTTATACATATGTAATATATAACATATATTTATACGATGATTAAAAATGGTAAAAAGCTCACGCGATCCGAAAAAAGAAGCGATTAGTCTAAATGATACTCGGAACAGCGCAAACTACGATTCCTGAACTGGCTATTACACATATGAGACGTTAAATTACATTTTTCATTAGCCATTTTCTACTTAGAATGTAGTTCTAAGAGGGTAATCGGCCTTGGTACCATTAACGGTAATGAGCGGGTTCGTCACGTTAATCGTATTCCGGTGGACATCAATCTTGTTGACCGTTTTGTAAACGGCAGTTTGTAAACATTTCAAGCTCAGATCTGCCAGCTTGATTCTCGTCGTCTCGACAACTGGTATACCGCGGAACGAGGTTAATATCCCATAATTTTTCTCTCCTCTGTCCACGAGTTATTTTCCTTTATGACAACGCTGATAAGATTAGTCGATAGAGCGAGCGCCGGGAAAAGATACTTCGCCGGTCGTATGCCATAATATTTTCCATCAGCACAACGCTCGTCTCTTGCAACAACTTGAAGTCCTAACGTTTTGAATTATTAAAATATGATAATGTTCCAATGTACCGGGAACGACATTCGTCCTGGCGAAACGATCGCTTGTAAAATATTGTACTTCTACATTGGAAATTGCACGAGAACTATTAATATAATTCAGTTATTGTAATTCAGCTAGAATTATAAATAATTCTATTTTAATTAAATATGAATATATGTATGAGGTAAATGATATAATACTCTCCTGTTAACTTTTAAATAGAATACAATACTAGATATTTGAATAGATTTACGATTATTACTAATACTAATTATTTACAATTAATGTTTACAAGAAACAAAAGTGCATGTACGCAATTAACATTTAACAGTCGCCTTTATTGACAATTCTTAAAACTATTAATCTCATTAAGGAAGGTCTTAATAAATTTATTTTAATGGACGCATTATACAAAGCAAAATACGAATAAAAAACGTCAGGTGACAACTAAATGAGAGATACATTTAGACAAAAACGCGACGGCAGTTTTTCATCATGAAAATGAAGGTGGCAATGTAGATTTATACTTTACAAACAACAGTGAAACTGTTTCTTTAAATATGCTTATAGAGAAAAATTATAATTTATGAGAGTGCTATTGTATAATTGAAAAAAATTGAATTAGAAATGCACTGATACATTTTCCATTTGTATTGGATTGCTTATGGCTTTGAAATAATAAATTCAATAAATAATTTGTTTCGAAAGAATAAATCACAATATACATAATTTATACAATATGAATATATAATATACGCAAATTTTTCAATTATACATATAAAACGCCATAGCTTCATTAAATTCTTAAACAATCTAAATGATTTTCTGGCTTAGATGGTCTTCATTTACACACTGTCGTGCAATTTTCAATCTCGGCTATGGCGGCATAGAAATCCAGTATATCTTGGGTAGCTTTATTTGCGCAACGAAGATTATCCGGCCTTCTTCCTCATTGTTCTTTGGCTCGGAAGAGATCGCCGTTTTGCCACGGAATATCACAGACATTTTGAATGTCAGATCCAGAATTCATGTTTATTCATGAATACCAACGATATAATTAAAACGGCCCCTCCCCCTCCCCTCTCTCTTTCTCTCTCTCTCATTTGTCGTTCAACAGCGGGTTTTGTTGCACGCATGACCGCATGTTTAAATACGGTTAATTGCTAACAGTAATGGTTCCGTCACCATTTCCTTTTCTAAACACGCGAGTAACGAGTCTCGTCCGTATCGTATTTTTGTGTGAAGTTTTCAGATCGTATTATTCGTTAATGAGATTTCTCTCTGGCCGTTCCGATTGGCCCTTTTTCCGGCTCCGTCATCTTCATTATTGCGTTTTTTTCGAACTGTATAATATTCGACTTTTCTGAACTTTAACACAAAAAAAAATTTATAATATTATTATTAAATATACATATGTATATATTTAATTAGTATACCATTAGTGTTTATAAGATATTAACATAATATTTTTCTTTCTGTTACAGGTGAGTATTATAATTTTAGCATTTGTCCCGATTGTATTGATGCGACATGCGACTTTGATGATTGCGACAGGTGAGTCCTATTTTTGCACAATGCTCTGTCATTAATCATTATCATATCCAAACATGTATGTTATTACAACGGCGAATAAACGTTTGCCAACGAAATTCCCAATAAATGGGAATAAAGAAGATATGATGATTAAAAATCGTCTCTGATTATCGCTCAAAATATCAGTTAATGATACTGATGATGAAAAGCAAAGCTTGACTTCCTCTGCGTAGAATATTTTTAGTATTATATAGATAGAAAAATATTTGAGGATAATTATAAGATAATCATAGGATAATTATAGAATTGTTATAGAAGGAACTCATAAGCTTTTTACTAAATCGATGTTATAGTGTTATAAATGTTAAATGAGAAAGATAATGAGAAAAATAGTGCATACTTACTTTGACATTATTGCCACACATCTTTCTTCCGTTATGCTCTTTGAAATCCTAGAAATGTGCTCCAGCCACTATCTGCGATTACGATCGGAACAATCAGCGTTTAAGCGTGTGTAAAGCTTGACGCCGGCCACAGGCATTAGAATATATCGGCCGAGAGTGCATAGAGAAATGTGTGAATGCATAGACGTGAGTGTATGCGCGTCAAACGAAGCAAGGCCAGCGATTAAATATTCATGAGACGTGGCGCAATATGCCTGATATTTACTTTTATCGTAGAAACTTTTCTTTTTATCGCCAGTAATACAGTATTCGCTATGAGAATCATAACGATTTTACAGTTTTGAAATCGATCGTTGGAAATCGTGGAAAATTTATGGTCACACGTGCGAAATGGATTCGCGTTGGATTTTTATAACTTCATTTCTATTTTGACAGCATTCAGCTTTCTGACAGCAACGTTTGTTAGCTCGATTTGAAAGCTCGATTTTAATTATGAGAGTGTTGAACGTTGGTTATAGAATAAAACCGCGATTTAATATCGATTTAGCAATTTGGAACAAACCGGCGGTCTGGGCAAATGAAAGAGGAAGATAAACTAAGAAAATATTGATGAAACATTGAAAGGAAGATCGTCGATAGTTTGGTCCTAAAGTGCTCGTAGTTCTGAAAGGGGTTAACAGTGTCGAATGACCATCGTACGGCGGTTCGCTTAAATAGTTTCGAAATTTGATACATTCGGAGGGTAGCATGCACGTCAAGACCGATAAAATCCGCATTTTTCTCGCGTTACTTTGCGAGGGTTGCCTCTACCTTTTGTATACTCGTCACGAGTGAGTGTCCCTGATATATATCCATCCTTTTATATTGCGAGAAGAAAACACGGACATATAACAACGCGGAAGACAGTGTATAAACACGTGTAAAAAAAATCGCGAGATATTTAGAACTGCTTTTGCTACATGTGAAATATGCGCCTGAAATAGAGAAAAAAAAAAATTAGAATTATAATTCAAAATTAAATATTTTTAATTTAAACGCCGCGTGTTTTTATATAATATTTTTGTGACATTTCTTTTATCTATTTGAGATAATAGTAGTTCTGTTAAAAAAAGAAATGCAGCAAAATCGAATTTCAATATCGGTTTTGTGGTTTGCAGAGTGATTTTTTATATCTGACATTAAAACGAGGTCAACTGTATCTCGGAGAAGCTCCTCTGGGAAAGTATTCGTGCTCGGGAAATCAAAGGCTTGCTTCGCTAGCTACCGCTAATTATGTCCCTCACTCGGCGAAACGCATGGATCCTGCTGATTTGTCTCGTGCAATTTGATCAAAGACACATTACAGCGAGTGCACATATTGGATTCTCTCTAATTTACATGCGTAAATTCTGCCAGACTGTCTGCTCGATGCAAACCGAATACACGAGTTCTATTATATCGCATAAGGGCATAACGCTCGATTTGTCGAGCCCACAAAATAAATTTAACGCACACACATACACACACTTATGCATATATACTTTCAATTTATCTTAAGGAATAGCCGGAGACATTATCTCGACGATGTGTCCAAAAAATTCGTCCTCTTCGTGATAATTTGTCAGACCATTTGACCGAGGACACGGGATCTCGTAACGTTTTCTTTCTTTTTTCGTCGAGGGCCGTCCGTCGAAAAATGGCGTGATTTTTCATCGTGGCGTGGCGATTATATGGGACGCACGAAACGCGAGGTGTAAAGGTTGACGTTGGTAATCAAGGTGGGGTCACCCGGTGATTTTCGTGAATGCCTCGATATTGGGACAGATGATTCGCAATGGGAAGTCGGTGGTTACATCCAATGCATTGAAAAGGCGACGACGCGGTACATACCGCAAAATTCTCGTCGAATTGAGGCGAGCAGCACGCCCGAATGCTTCAAAACTAAACGAGCAAACCGGGCTTCGCTGGCCATAAACACCTTGCGGCTTCCGTGCTTTGTGAAGCTTGCCTCTGATATAAAGAAGGAAGGAAGGAAGGAAGGAAAGCTCGAGGCAGTGCCGCCGTTACGGCTAGAACCAATAGTTTCCGCCGCGTTGCAATATAAAAGAGAACGGGAGACCTTACGACCTGCCAACGTATGTCCATAAAGGATGTCAACGAATGAATACTTTCGCGACAACGGCTCCCTTGGAATCACACGTGAAGATTAAGGACCGTGAATGAGGAGCGAACTAATACGTTGATTCATGAGTGTCCCTCTTGGGAAATCGTTGTTTAAAATTATAAAATCGCCCGACCCAATCCGCTTTGTTTGCACCCGTGTAATAAATTTTATAGATTTTATCTTATATTTGATAAGTTTACTTATTTAAGAGGATTAACGGTTGCGTGATGAAACCTCATTTTGATGGTATTAATAAGGCTGATTAAAAGGAATTAAAATATAGCGATATAAATGAGATCTAACCGAGTTAAGGACTTGAGGGAAATGGAGAGAGAAAAGGCGATCTATAAGATATATCTATCGAACGACATTACGTTGCATAGCCTCAGCCATTCGTTTTATTGCTA
The DNA here is from genome assembly GCA_011636635.1 of Tetramorium simillimum. Taxonomy (NCBI): domain Eukaryota; kingdom Metazoa; phylum Arthropoda; class Insecta; order Hymenoptera; family Formicidae; genus Tetramorium; species Tetramorium simillimum. The sequence continues at coordinate 8,442 of VBVQ01000074.1, read as the reverse complement.
ACCATCAAGTTCATCGATAACCTCGAATTGCCGTTACGAGAACTACCACGTAAGCACAGGACAAAGGCGGTGCTTCGTGAGACAATCGACCGATCGAACTGGAATGGAGCGACTAACCCAACTCGTACAATTCGCTTGTTTCGAAGTAATCGGCAGAACGGACCGTCATCAGTTAACATGACGCGTTTCAAACTGATTTCAACCTTATGTAAATGATTTCCGAAGGTTGGAGCGTCGATAGTTTCCGAGGCAAGATAGTGCCCGAGCGTCCCAGAAATCGCTCGACCAGAATTATCTAATTGGAGTTCTCCCATGAGCAACGCATCTCCTGGCTCCGCCGTCTCGTCGATCGCCGACGAAATTATCGACCGACGGGGGGGTTATTCTTGTTATTGCCTTTCCGTCCTCTCGCACGTCGGGATACTTCTGTATGCACGTTATCGAAGCGAAACTGAATATAACTCGTCCGTTGGGACGGGCTAAAAGCATCACTGCCGAAGTTTCGTAACGGTCTCGGACCTCTCGGACCTCCGACTTCGATCCTCCGCAGAAATAGTATCTGACGGTGGTGCGATAGGAGGCGACTCGGTAGATCGCTCATTCCGAAATCATATTGTTATTTCAACGAAATTATAATGCTCGACATCCTCCTCGGCTAGGAGTAGAATTCTACTTTCGTTCGCGACCGCAAACGAGGTCATCGAAAATCATTAAAGTCGCATAGATTTTATTTTCAGCGCCGCTAATGAAACGCTAGTTACGATTTCGCTCATCGTCGGAATCGGGTGACCCGGCGTAATCGCGACGAGAAATAATCTGTAATCGATAAATCTTCCTGTAACGCAATTTCTTTCCCACGATCTCGGTCAACGATCCTTTTGCTCTTCATTGAAATTCATTCGTTCACGAAAGCATTCGATTCACACTTGCTTTGCTTCGAATGGAGAGGTTTGCGCCTCGAGTAACGCTAGAACATCGCGTTGCAATGTCGTCGTCCGTTCAGCGCACGGGCAAAAGAAGCCGTACGAGAAACCCTCGTTGTGATTTACGAGGTCGCGCGGAAGTTATGACAGGGGGCTTGTTCCTCATGCATTTAGTTCCCGCTTAATTAATGATTTTCATCGAGCCGAGCATGCGCTCGCCCGGTTAATTCGATGTCCTTACATTTTTACGCTCGCCGTTCATTCTCGTTTCATCAGCCGCATAATTTCATCTTTATTCCATTTCAGAAAATATGTACATACAGAAAAAGTATGTGTATATATGTATGAGTTCATCGGTGCATTGTATTAATATTAATGAAACACTTTCTACGGAAATTAAAGTGGCAATTACTGCTACTCTAACATTTTCTGCGGTTTTATAACGATTTCTTTTTACTTCGTGAAGGAAGCCTGTCTTCATCGCATGTAAATTCCCTACACTTGGAATTGTTCGTCGAGTCATTCATTTCATAATAAATGGTATCGCGAACAATCAGCCCTTTTACACTCTGAAATCTCATTAATTATCATTAGGGGTTCTGCTGCTCCGGACAGCGGAACAAGCCCTCGTGCGCTTCGAGACAAATTCTCTAATCGAGAACAGGTGTTCTCGTGTACGCGCTTACTTGCCAGGGATTCCGGCGGCTGGCGGCGTCGTCGAACCTTCGTACGATGAACAGCAAAGTGCAAACGAGCGTAGAGACTCAAGAACTGGAAAGTAAAAAGAGCAGCTGACGCGGAATGCTCTTTGGAAGTGGGACGGCGAGATTTTCTCTAACAACACGCTCTGAGACTCGTGCCGTGCGGGAAATGACAGGGAGCGGTCGACAGTTGTCTTTCACGTTTCGCCTTATCCCTTGACTCTCCTTCCGCTTCTTATATTGAGTCTCCTCCCGTCTCTTCGGAGCCCGTCTCGGAGCTTCTTACAGGCGTGTCTCACTTTTCCGACGAGTCGCGCCGATTTCATATGTTTTTAAGTGCTTTCCACTGTAGAGCTCGAACTTTTAAAAATCCACTGTTCGCCGGCGTTTCACCCCAAATTCTAATCCCTATAATCCAGCAGAGTTTCTTACGCGCTTACTCGAAGTTATCGAATTGGATTCTCGTCGAGCAATGTCTCAGCTTCTTTTGTTACATTTGTAAGGCGCGCTGTGAGGTCTCTCTCACTTTCAATTTATTTGTCGCTTCCTGGTCCCGAATAAACATGGAACTGAACGGCTGGCTCGAATCTTCTAAATGATCAGGCAAGCTTGTTGCGTTTTGACCCCTTGGCCGTTTTCCAAATACACAACTCGGCTATTTCGCTAAGTAATTGAAGGGCATCCGATCGATCACAACCGAAAATGCTGACTCGTCGTTGCCGGCAGACCGGGAAATAAGCGAGACGGGTGTCATACCGGTCGGAAGCAAGAATGTCTAACTTACGATTTGTTGCGGACAACAAACTTCTCTTAAACTTGAGAGTAGCAAACGACATTTGAATGACCGTATAGTATTTTTTACCCGAATCCATTTATCATGCAGTACTTCCTGATGTCTTTTTTTTCCTGTATGGAAATACGCACGGCACATTTATTTTCACTTTTGTTTTTCCGTGATGTTTGTTAGACGAGCGCACGTGGAATATAGAGTCGAGAAATAAGTTTCATAATCATAAACTAAATTTACATCTATTGGTAGGCAAATGTAAATTACTAAGCGCCTGTGTTTGCCATTATATCGGCAGATTTTACGTAAACAAGTTTAGCATTCGAGCCTTATACAAAGCCAAGATAACAGATAGAGTAGACGAAAAAAAGTGTGTTGATTTTTATACTAGTGCTTTTAGAAAGTTTTATTCGAAAATTGCGAGAGGGAGAAAGAGCGAGAGCGAGCGAGAGCGAGAGAGAGAGAGAGAGAGAGAGAGAGAGAGAGAGAGAGAGAGAGAGAGAGAGAGAGAGAGAGAGAGAGAGAGAGAGATTGCCGGAACTCACGCCTACTTGTTTCATTTTCAGGATGGTTAATTTCCTCTGCTTTTGTAATTTATTCTTCAGCTTTGCTACGGAGCAACCTAGAATACTTCGCGTTGTTACACTGTACTTCCGGCTTTCCACCGAGCCGGAATCAAGCACAGCTCGTACCCTCTTTCTCTTTATCTCTCTCCATCTTATCGTTCTTTTCTCTTTTATCCGGTGCCCGCACTTCTCATTCGCCACGCAAATCTCAGGCTGGCCGACCTTCCATCCCATAACTGATATTCAAATTTTGTTTGCACGGAGCAGCGAAGACGTCGGGACTTCTATACTCGAGCTCGATGCTTATCCGTTAAGCCGAGTTCCGCATTATATTTCTCCTTTTACTGTCTGAAATTGTGACACAGACGCGCTCGCGAAACCGCCTGAGGAGATTCCGAAGGAATTGCGCGCTCTCACGAATTATTCCTATTTTAGCTGTATTATTCCTAGCGGTATATATTTCGATAATGTAGTTTGACAAGCTAAATGGACCGCATAATAACCCAATTGTAGAAAATAAACGCTCGTGGCTATTTGACCGACTAAACCAACGCGAGACCAACGACGGTGATACGATAAAGCAGAAACGACCGCACGGATTTCAGGTAAAAATCGATGACTGGCTTTGACAAAGTAAAACTCGTCGTCCGCTCGTGGCACGATCCTCTCGGCCACGGACACGATTGATTATCTACCTTTCGTGAAAATGGGCAATCATTTCGGATGCCTAAGTAACAGCGGTTCCACAACAACAAGTGGCTATTGGCGTGCTCTCGGCTTCATAACCCGGCTACCAGCTTCATCGATTGCTTCGTTGACGAGCAATTAATTAACTACGACAAATTCGATTTACGTATCTATATCAGAAAATTCTACAATCTCGTTTATACGTTTTCGGAATGTATGTATAACATTTTTTTAGCGCAGAGTTTACGTGAAAATATTATTCTTTAATTTTACGGATAAACACATTTCCATCTTGAGTTCTATATTCCCTAAGTTGAATGCAAAATGCGTCCTGCAAAAAAATTGCAATCATACAGCACCGAGTTATAAACATAATGGGCTATGTCACCCATTATCTCAATACTTGTAACGCATGAAGAATTAATTGCGATTTTATTGTAATTATTCGAGAGATTATTTTTGAACAGCGTACGGTTACAGTAAATTATTTCATCACTACGTGTAAAAATGTTCTTTACACGTGCGCAAGCTTCAATCTGGTTTTCTCGGTCGATCGATACTTACGAAGGAGTGGTTTAAACTTGGACAAATTTAAATATTTAATGTCACGTGAGATTGGTGATATTGCTGCAGAATTGCATTGTCCGTTTATTTGCTACATTAATTACATATTAATGCGAAGTATTAGATGTTATTGTCGTAAGTATCTTCTTAGCACTTTTAACACGTAAAACAAAGTACAACTATAATGAGACTACGTGCTAAACGTCGATTTTTACTACTGAATGCTACATCCAGTCTGTCTCTGTTTCCAACTCTACAGCTCTTTAATTACAGAAAGTTTGGAAGTTTAGACGTGGGATCTATGTCCATGCTCGAGCCATTTTAACTTCCCTCTGGCTGAGCAGATCTCTTATTCTTTTCACATCACGGTACATGACCTTCTAACTCTCTGACAGGATTAAAACATTCTTATTTTGCTGCGTTTTCCATTTTGCATCCGACTTCTCGTTTGAATCTTATATATTTATGTAAATATATATTTTCTTTCCCTTTGACGCATAAAACTGGTTAGGACAACCATTAGTGTAATGAAATGAGGGATAATTCCCGCATTAACCCTTTGAGTCACAGTGTAACATATATGTTGTACACTCTCTCCATTTTCGATTATATTTCGTAGAATTCATCGATTTTCATGATTCCTTTTTACTTATCCCTTATTTGAATAATTAATTATAATATTTGTTCAGTGATTTCATTAATATTGTTAATTGTTTTTTGGCTATAAGCGAATTAAGACGAAAAAAAAACCGGTTTTTTACGTTAAATTTATTACTGAAAAAAAATTCTCTTTAAACATACTGTTTTTTTTTTTACCTATATTTATGTTTTTGAGGTCGTTCATTACAAATCTGCCGTTAGATTTGCGAAATTTTTTGTTATAAACAAAATATTGAAGAAAATATGAGAGCAAAAAATGAGAATTTCTAGAATTTAGGTCAAAATTTGATAATCTGAACGTTACTTTTCTACAAACATACAGTTTTTCACTTTATATTTATGTTTTTGAAATCGCTTATTACCAGAGACCGGACCACGGAGTCGTTTTCTCCACTTTATGCGCGTGTTAGCGACCGAGCGCCGCAAGAAGCAGTACCGTGTCAGAGTCATTTTTTTCAAATCTGATGATAATGGATTTAGAAACTGATAAGATTTTTAGATATCGAATTTTATGTAAAGAATATTAATTTTTGTGAAAATTTAGGATTAAGTTGCTTTTTAATCCGTCATATTGCGTCCGCCATCTCCGCCGGATTTCATTTTTTCAGAAATTTGATGGCAGATGCGAATTCAGCGACCTCAAAAATGTACAGAATCATGTCTTTTGTAATGATTTGACCATTTCCTTAATTGCGCGACTCAAAGGGTTAAGTAATACACATTATTTGAGTATATCTATAACAACTGTTATCGCACGGTTTTCTAGAGATGTAAAAACTGATTCGTTTAACGAAAGATGACTGTGGTTCATTTATAGGAATAAGATAATCATTTAATTTCGATAACGATCCATAATAGCACGCACCATCCATAATGGCGCGACCGTGAGATTGGTTAACAAGCTTCCCATTATGTCAGGACAAAGTAGCTTCTAACTATTATGAACGACCAGATTAATACGTGTCGTACTGTCTTCGGGTTAGAGTTACATGCAAACACAACGATATACCACAACAGTTGACATTTCTGGTTGTTGGAAATTCGCAATACCGTGTCGGTTTTGTGGCGTGCGAATTATTGAAAGCAAATGACGATAAAGCGAGAGTTTAGAAAAATTTGCATTTCTTTTCAATATGCGAAATCACGCGTTTGCGTTTTTAATACGGTTTAAAAAGCGCGTTAGTAAGAAGCTGCATTATTCGTTTTTTTATATTCTTACATCGTATAATATAGTCGCATCATCCCATACGTTTTACTCTAAAAGTAATATGTATCTTGTACCAGAAAAAGTGAATGTTTTTTTTACTTGATCTGTGTCCATTGGCTTTCATTACTAGGCTCACATAACTGATGTACGAGCTGGAGAACAAGGATAAATTGACTCGATAAAGTATCATGTTTCTCCTCTTCGATTCAATTTCGATTAATACAAAACACATTATCTTGTTGATTTAAAAAATATCGGAAATATTCACCTAAATAAAAAAGTAAATTAAATATTATAAATTCGATTTGCAAATTTAAAATAAAGAAAACCTGTAATTCTGATAATTTAATTTTTAATTTAATTTAAATTTTCAAAATTCAAAGGAGTAATCGTATAAAATATTAACGTACATCGATCTATTTATCCCCATACACATTGCTAATTAATAGCGTAATATTACTTTACAGAAAAATAAACCACATGTACGATCTCGGTGTAAACATTAGATATCTATATTATTGCTGCAGCAATTAAATTATTCGCAAGCAAATCCCTTTAGCTGGACACATTTTTGCCGTGATAGATTTGGATTCGCCTCCGGTTTTTATCCTCGGTTGTGCGCGCACAATGCCTCCTCGGTAAAGCGCATACGTATTTTATGCCGTACCGACGCTCGGCCCGGCCCGCCATTTTCCCCGGACTCAACCTTAGGGGTTAGCCACGGTGGTTAACGACGAAGAACCGTTCGCTCCGTCCCTTCCTACCTCTCGGCTCCTCTCTCCGTCTCTCCACTTTGGACGCTCCTCCACCTTCTTTCGGCCGTCTCTCTGTCTCACGCTTTCTCTCTCCTCCACCATTCCAACCCCTTACCCCTCCAGCCCCCTCTCCCGGAAAATCAATATGAAGTGGCGTTGGTATACGACGTGGTGGCTGCTACCGTGTGTGCCATCTCTCTCTGACCATCACGACCTTTCCTTTCTGCCTTTTTCCGTCCCCTCTTTCTCCACCATTCCTCCCTTATTCCTCTTCTCGTTTTCTTCTTCCTTTTCCTCTCGGCGTGCAAACACGACGATCCCTCGTGCATCGTCCGGCGCTCCGGTATGTTTGGTTCTTCCGCCCGACGCACCTTGTATCTTCACCATCAAATCCACCTAGGTCTCCCCAGGGACGCCAGAGCTCAGACGGCAGCCTCCGGCCTTGCCGGCGGATTGCGGCAGATCGGTCACCGAGTCGCCAGAATTCATTCGAGTTGCCTGGCTGGCTGGCTGGTTGGCTGGCTTGGCTGGCTGGCTCGTAGGTCAACATCCACCATTCCGCCACCACTGGTTGAATATCGCCGCGTGGCGGCGCCGTGCGTGTCATCGTACTTTGCGCTTCCTTTCGGCGAACGTGCCGTCGCCATTCCATTCGCGTTCACTCGCTCACGCACGCGAGAAATGTAATTTCTCCCGAGATCGCGCCGAGCGTCTCAGGGGCGATTCAGACAAATGTGCGAACAAATCCGGGAACGAGAGATAAATCATCGATCACCGGGCGATCAAAAAGTAGACTCTTGGTACCCTCCTCCTGCCCGCCCTTCGTGTCCTCGCCTCGTACAACTCGAACTTTATCTCTCGTAAATCGCCGCGCGAAATGCGGTGTACGCAACTTTGCGCACCGTCTCGATCGATATATCGCCGTCGCGGCACGCTAACGACGCAATGCATCGTGATCTGGTTTTGATAACGCTATTCGTCTGCGCGGTCTTTTTCGTTTTCAGGTATAAGAAAGCAGTTCCCTTTCATCCAGCACGCGCAATACTTATTCATCATACGCGATACATAGCGGAATCATGAAAATTCTACGAGCTTGAATGCATAGCTCCCCCGCTTTAACATTCTTGATGTAGCATCGTGAATTTCTAAGATGGTAGATTTCCCACGGATACGAAGGTGTCTCTAGCATTGTGTTAAAAAAAAATAAACATAAACATGATATAAACATGATAATACAAATGAGAAAAATACGTGCGAGGCAAACGTGAGCAGAAATTAATCGCGCGAGAAAAATTATAAATTACAATTGGGGTTCGTCAGTTGTTCTTTTTAAAAATATTTTCCTCCCTTCGTCATAAATCTTACGACATACCGTTACACATACATAAATCAATTTATCGGTTTAGAGATAAGTTGAATATATACTTAAAAGGAGAAAAAAGGGAAGATAAGTGTAATGCCCGCGAAAGAAAATCCCTTTTCGCTGGGGCGTTCTGCGGGGAAAACACAGCACTGCGCCATGCGCAGTGGCGTCCCGGTCGGCAGGGGTGGTGGTTGGTGCGCCCTAGGGGTTGATCGTCGCTGTAGTATGG